>CAJQZN010039767.1:0-14277 GCA_907164685.1 Colias eurytheme
AATGTACAGTTTTGACTTTCCTACGATTTTATTATATGTATAGATTAAAAGATTTATTTACATTTATTATAAGAGCAAATAAATATATTTGAATTTGAATTTGAATTATTATACAATTTACTGATACTTTTAATATTCATTTTCAAGCATTATTAAATTTAATTGTATCCTTCAATCTCTGTTTAAATAGTTTATTAACCACAATTCTCTTTGTTACAGATTCCTCGCTATCTGGTGGCCACTAAAATGCCAGATCACCAAGCGACGAGCACGCATGATGATTGTCTTCATCTGGATCTTCGCCATCCTCGTCACCATACCCTGGGTGTTTTTTTTCGACCTCGTGGTCGTGTTCGATGAGACCCCACACGTCCATCTCTGCTTGGACATCTGGCCGAACCCCATCAGCGAGGTCCTCTACTTCGTGATCGGCAACCTCATCTTCTGCTATATTCTACCCATGGTCCTTATTACCATGTGCTACATCTTAATTTGGATCAAAGTCTGGCGCCGCGCCATCCCCACAGACACGCAAGATGCACAAATGGAGCGAATGCAGCAGAAATCTAAAGTCAAAGTTGTCAAAATGCTGGTCGCTGTGGTCATTCTATTCGTCCTGTCCTGGTTCCCACTATACCTCATCTTCGCAAGGATAAAGTTGGGAGGCCCGATACAAAAGTGGGAGGAAGAAATGCTACCGATAGTGACACCGTTAGCGCAGTGGCTCGGTTCTTCTAACTCTTGCATCAACCCAATACTGTACGCGTTTTTCAACAAGAAGTACAGGAAGGGTTTCGTCGCGATTGTCAAGAGCAGGAAATGCTGCGGCAGACTGCGTTACTACGAGACAATTGCCCTACAATCGTCCAGCACCTCCACCAGGAAGTCTTGGCATTACAACAACAACCACGCTTCTATCACCCGTCGATCTCCGCCCGTTGACAAGAATGCTGTATCCTTCATCTTCAACCACACTGGAGTTTAAACGAATTTTCAATACTTCTTGGAAATCAATCAGGCTCAGAGCCGACCCCTGACGCTGTCAGTACCCTGACCATATCGTAAATGAATATACTGTTATATTAACTGGCATTGTTGATTGAAAGGTTTTCGGTTATGACTATACAGAAAATAATATATTCTAGTTGTAATATTAAATGATCTAATAAACTTATCTAACTTTTATACGTAATGACATCTTTCCAATAATTGTACGATGCGGATTCACGCACATCAGAGTAATTTTATATACATATTATGTATTGAAGTGTATGTTACTACTTTATTTTAATATCATCTCTCGCAACATATTTATCTTCTCTAGCAGTATTATATTAATATTTTGAAGTAATCCGAATAGAATTGCCCATATTACAGGCACACGTCTTTACTCTTTTATATTATAGATATTAATCGTAATATATTATTTTATTAAAGCGGTACAAAATAGAATTATTTGCTTGGTATTTTTATACCCCATATAGAATGTAAAAGTTAACATTTTATGATGACAGAAAAATAATAATATTCATTAAATAACAAAGTTAGTAAATAAAATAATATTATAAGCAATATTTAATCTATGGACGGAGTCCTTTCTTTTTTTATCTACACGATGACATTTTATATAAAACAAAAACGAGCAAAGCTTCAAAAAGTAATAATATAATTTAATAAAAATTGCACAATATTTTTATAATAATAGCTCTGTAGGTTTGTTGTTGGATTTAATACAAATTTACTATGCTAAAATATATTTTCTCTTAAAGAATGTATTGAATAAAAGTAATATTATAATATGTATAAACATTTATATAACCTATTAGTATCTATATGATTGAGATAGATTATGATTATGAATAAGTAAATGCTGTAAGCACAAACATTTTATTAACATTTAATTTTCTTATCGAGGCAAAGTGAATTAACAATAATTTAATTTAACAAAAAAATCAGTAAAATTATCATAGGACCAAAAATTTATTTAATTTTCGTCATAGTAAAATGATTTTTTTTATCATCATAATATAGCTATGTAATCTAGATTTATAAGAAAAAAAGCTGAAATCGTATTTGAGGCAATTGTTACAATTGTATTGAATAATATTTCAACATGGAGTCGCCTGTTCTCAGGTTAATGCCGCTTCTAATGCACAAATGTTATAGTTTAGATAAAGAAATACTCTTAAGATATTTATATGAAATATTTTCATACTATTACAATCTAATACGGATGAAAAACTATTTTATAACCTTCAAATGATATATTTGTACACAATAATAGCACTAGGTGTAAATTTTTTAAGAAACATGAAAAAAAAATGAAAAATAAAAATGTATTTTTCTACGGAACGGAATGCAGATAGGATACGGAACGCTCTTTGCTTATTTGTGTTATTTTGTATAAAATAAACAATTTGTATTGAAAACAGATTTTCATAATAGACTCTATAATTTTGCTGTTAATAGTATAATGGGCCCTTTCTGCTTCGTACATTGACTATTATTAAAGTAAAAATGCGTGTTTTACCTAGATTCTTTTTAATTGAATTCATATAAGCGTCTCTAGTGACATCTGGTAGTAGAATTATTACACTGGCTGTATTTTTTGCGTAACAAATTGAAGCTTGCAAGACTGAGAGCAAAGCACATAATATTCCTTAAAAAGGACGCATCAAATCTTTTGTGATATTCCTGGTTCTTTTGTGTATAATTGCTAAAATAATGTAGTTTTATGTTTGACATTGGCAATATTAATTACGAATAATTTGTATAGTATGTATTTATTAAGTACTTATAATATTTAAGTTAATTTCTCTGAAGAATGTTTGAGGAAGGTATCTTTGGAACCTTCAATAATTAAACATTTGTACTCATTTCATAAAACTATAGCTTATAAGATAAAAATGTTTTAAAGAGCATTAATAAAATACGAATTGATATGTTAAAATTGATGATTTTTAAAAAACGTACAAAATAAAAATACTACGCAAGTATCTTTATGAAGTTATGTAATCATTAGATAAGGGTTTGTAAATAATAGGTATAATTATTTTGGTACCTACTACTGAATGACGTTTTACGTATGTTAAATGTTTGTTTTTATTTTTTTTATTCTAGTAATTTCCTCCAAGTTTTATTCGATTTTTTTCACACCTTTCATGTAACATTACATTTTAATGTTATTTATAGTTAAATTCATTGTTGTGTCTGAAGGATATTTTAACTCGACAAAATATGTTTGATTTTATATTATGGATAAATCTTACTTTTTCTCTTATTGAAAAAAAAAATAAATTAATCTAATTGCTATTAGATAACTATTACTATAGACGTAATAATAAAACTGGAAGTGAAAATGGTAATATTATTTGCGTGAAAATATTTTTAGACACAAATCTCAATATTTATACAATGTTGTCGTATTTTAATAAAAATTTGTATACTCATGCAATAGAAATAACAAAAAGTTTTATATTAAAAATGATCCATCATTTTCATGTCCTTTTGTCTTGCACATAAGTTATAGTTTACGGATTACTTTCAGAAACTAAGGGTGTTTTTATTTCTAAAAGAAACAATATTTACTTAAGAGAAATTTATTTGAAGAAAGTATGTTTCTCACTTTTCTCTCTTACACATAATATTAACATGAAGAAATTTATAGAAAAAGTGTAACTTATGTGCAAACGGAACTTTTATATAACAAAAATGAAAATATCTTCAAAAATGTTACAATTCATTGAATTTGAAACTCAACAAATAAGATAATCTCTTAGCAATCGTTATATTATTATGAAAAACGTAATTTTGTAAAAATAGGCTTGTAGTGAATAGGATTTACTTAGAAAATGTGTAAAATAGTGTATATTCATGTATAGACATAGTTTGATGTTCGAATTTCGATTTTAGACAAATTAGAGAATTTAATTCGTAACTGATTTGATTTATGAAGTTTATTTAGTTTACATATTCTAAAATTACATCTGTATACGAAACACTTATTCAATAAAATTTCATCAATTTTAGTATAATTGGTTAGTTAAAATCATTGCCATTAAATTTTTAATACTAGTAAAAATGAAAAATTACTGAAAAAATATTAATCAATTCTACCTATTAACAATCTGGATATTGCATATTCACTCTGATATTTTGTCTTTTTATAAGAAAATAAAACCATTGTAACTGCTGTGACAACAGAAATGAGCCTTCACCCAAGAAAAATAATAAAAAAAAACAAAGTAAAAATCGTAATCAAATCAGTTACGACATTGTTTATTCACAAAATATTGTAACAGAAGCAATCTTAACATATTCATTTTAACTAATAAACATATCAATGCCTGAATTACTCGCAAATAGTTTGGGATTATTTTTTAAACAAACCGATTTTTAAAAACCATTTGGAAGTTTAAAAAAGGAAATTTTAAAGTTCTTAAAAAGGATATAATGCCTTAATTTATAATGTAGATAGTTATACTGCAATAAAGAAAACATAGATTTTCAATATTAGGACGCTGAATATAGTGAGACTTTTCCTACTTTCGTGAATCTAAGGGTGCATTTACATCAAATCAACATAGAGCTAGAGCAAGAGCATTCTTTCGTTATCTTTTAGTGTAAAGATAAGTCAGTGTTGTACAGTATAAGAACATTGCATAGAATCTTTTCGAACGTACTAAGAACAATGAAAGAATGCTCTACGCTTGTTTACACTAAAATAATTTGACATAGTGAAGTTAGAATGAGCATTCGCTCGTTGATGTAAGTGCACCGTATTAAAAATTGCATGATTTTGAAGGTAAAATAATATACACACATTAAAATATGTGTATTACATTATTTTTCTTCTTTATGACGAAATGAGGTATTTGTTCATAAAAAATGACTTCAATTCACTCTGGGATATTTTAAATATTAATTATCATTGGCTGTTAGAGATATTAACTGTCGGCGTCTTAGGTATGTAATATAATATTAGGTAAGTAATGCAAAATTTAGGAAAACCAATACATTACCCATTAAATAATCTCATGAAGATTTTCTTTAAAATATGTTTTTGCTGTAGTTTGCACAATAATATGTTTTTGCGTGCGATGCGTTTTAATGCGTTTATAAAGTGTAACTTTTTATAGCCGAATTTTCTTTTATTACATTGTTTTTATATAATATGTATGGTAAAACAATATTTATTTTTATTAGCCTGTGTAAATCTATAAAAAACGAATAAAAATCATTTCTCTATACGAACAGTAAGAAGTTTATTAAATTTCATCAATGTCTTGAACTTTATATATAAAATCAGATATTGATAATATAGTGACAATAAAATCACATATAATATTAACAACAAACTCTTAAGACATACAATTTTGTTAAACGCAATGAAACTATCAATACTTATTATTACAACATAAAAAAAATAATTAATAATTATTAAAAGTAGACAATGTTAAAATAAAGAAATGTACTAAGTTTATGCACAATAGCAACATTGAATTTGTAAACTTGTCACACTATTGCATGCGCTGTTCAATTTTATAATATTTTCTACGTTTCCCTATAAACGGCGTTATGCAATAGTGTGACAACTGACAGTCACTGTGTGGTTCATAGCCCGATGTAGCTTTACTAACCGCTTTCACTTATTGCAGAACACTATGGATTGTATTTGGATAAATTAATAAACATTATTAAAAAATATCATTGTATTTTTATTTCTTTCCACATGTACGAGAGATGAGATGAGAATGTAGAACCGAGGGGTACTGGGTTCGATTCCTGGTGGAGACTAACAAAAAAGTCTCGGTCTGGCAGGACTACTTGTCTGTAAAGAAAAATCTATTCATAATTGCATCTGCCCGAAACATGGATGATTTTATAGCTTGTAATGTTACCATTGCATAAGAGGAAATTTACATTCGTGCTTTGTGAATAATTAAGATCGTTTAAATGAGGAAATTGGAGCAAGAAAATGTATGGACAGAAAATATTACGCGTACGCATCATGCAATATAGATATTATAGGTGACACAGAAGGTATTTATAATGAAGTAAAATATATGAAAGAAGTATAAATATGCTACTTAGAGGTGCTAGGAAGCACGATAGTTTTCCGTTGGTTTGTTTGTATTGTTTCAAATATAAAACTTTATTGATTGATTTTCATGTTTGTTTCCTAGAAATTGCCAAAATACTAGAACAACAAAACAAACAAAGTGAACGAGAATAATTATGTTGATGACAAAGCCAAATTCTCTCTACGCGGTCATTTATTTAGTTCTATGAAATAACAAAGTTTATCAAACAACTCGTTTTAAACTCTCTTTATTTTAAGACATCTTTTCAATCATCAGGATGATGACCGAGACCAATATTCCCTTACACACTCTTTTCAAAATATATTTTATATTCACAATACAATATAAACAGTATACTATAAATCTTATTAATATTATATTATATCTTATTAATGTAATATAATTGTAGGTAATGCAAAATTTAGGAAAACGAATACATTACCCACGACCAAAAAATGTATGGACAGAAAACATTACGCGTACGCATCATGCGATATAGATAAACAGTATACTATAAATCAATATATGAGTACAAAATCAATTAAACTGCAAATGTTTTAGTTAATGAAATGCTTTGATAGGTTCGCTGCCACCTTCCTTTCAAACATTAATTAAATGCTCACGCTCTCTATTGATAAATACTGATTGGCATCTTTTGCATTTACATTTTAGAATAGGTACTAATCCAAAGGTCTGATGGCCATACTAAAACTATTGGCCAAAAATGCCGTTCGTTTTGTGGTCGTCTTCAAATTTTATTTGCTGTCTTATTGCATCCGCTCTTGCTTCATCCATTCATCTTATTATTAGACTATTAGTAGAAAGAGGAGAGCTTTGTCTTCCTATCTGATGTTGATTACAGTTAAAATTCTATAATATATTTAACAAGCTGTTGTAATCGTAACATGTACTAATTTAAATTGTATTTTAATACATTGCAAAATAATTGAATATAATTTAGAAATAAGTTCTATATGATACTTTATTAAGCTATTGCATAGCTTCTATCGCGGGACTTGAGCGCGGGGACCGAATCGAGAAATTCCGTAACGAAAAAACCTCACGCTCCCCACTCCGACGGGCACGGAGGTGTGGCTTGAAGGCATAGCATGCAATAGCTTTACCGCGGCAGTCCCCGAGTGCCACACGTCTTTTTACACACTCATCAAGATTGTTGTATTCAAAGTGAATCGTTCCCAGTGTTCGCGTCCACTTGGCAGAGTTAACATCCAGCAATTTAGCTTATAGACAATCCAGAATTCTAAGCAAACTTTTAATGGTACATCTCAGATAATAGGGGTGAACGACTCTCAAGCCATTCCCACCTAATTAAGAAGGTCATTAATGATAAGCCATGTTCCAATACCGTCAAAACTATAATCAATCTTATGAAAAATATCGCCTATTACAGAGGCTGAATCGCAAATCTGCACAATGGATGAACAATGAGCCAGGAATCGTTCCAATCACTCCGGCAGTGGATCAAACTCCCCAAAATTACTTCCACTTGCTAATATTGTTTCTTGATTAATGTGCACTTATGCTTCGAAACAATAGCTTCGGACTTACTCGCGTTATGCCAGAAACGTTTTCATGCTCGAAATTAATTATAATATATTACCTTCTCATACGTATACAGAAGATATACTATGTATACAGAAACTATCTCTAAAGAATAATGAAGTTTTATCTAAGAAGTTTAAACATTGAGCCGATTTTACCATACCATATTATATACCTTAACATTCCTACTGAGCTTTCCTTCTTTATATGTATAATGCTAATTTAGACAACCTGTAAAATCTAGGATTCCAGTCCTATGGTAGATTCACTGGTTATCTATTATTTACCGTTGTTGTCTAAAATGAATTAAGATGTTCTTTCAGGTCAATATTCTTCATATTAAGATAGAGAACATCCGCTGAAATTAATCCAATACTTAGTTAGAGATAAGAAAGGTTGGATGGTAGGAAATGTGAGCATGAAATATGAATCACCTTCGTCAATTGTATTATCAACTACACTATTTCTCTCCAAGAATGTAGTTCTTTTTCCCAAATATGTGTTGTTGTGTGTCTTATCAAACTGGACGATTTGCTACATTTTCTTTTAGTAAAGAAACACCAATCAGTTCAAACAACGACCTATGAAATTCTATTCCCAAATATTCAGTTGATACAATACAGTAACCTTACCTATTCTAAATTTAAATGCCACAACAATATTAATATAAACCAAATTAATTCCATCATTCAACACAATTGAAAAACTACAAAACTTACTTTACCGATAATTGAATAAAAAATCGTTCAACACAGCCTCGACTGAAAATCCATACCCGTTGTCCCTGGGTAGACCGTGAACTCCAGATTTGGGTCACCAGTGCAAGGCTGTAGGCCCAGGACTGCAGGGCCAGCGTCGTTAGTGCATTCAGCTATTCATTTTTATGTTAAATTTAGAGGCTTTGTACAAATGATGTATTTGGCTAGGGAATAAATACGGAATATTTTATCTGAATGTACTGGAAATAATAAGACGTGGAATTGTGGAGCCTAGACAATTTGTGCAATTTAAATTGTTTCGTAAACCTGGATTACAATAGAAATAAAAGCAGTTGATCTTTCTCTTAACATATTAGGTAGTAGTTAGCTAAATTTATTGTTACTAATGGCTACGAGAGCGAACAAACTATTAGGCTGGCATTACCTGGTAATGGGCCACACTCAGGTAGGTACAGCCTTTGGGTTTTGCTCAAATTACTTAAAATTAAATCCTTATTAAAGTATTGATTTTTATTTTCAAAAGAAGGTATGTATTTATTCTTCATTATTATATTTGACTTACATAACACATATATAAAAGGGTATACATAGGGTGTAGGTATTACATAGATAAACCAAAATATTATTTTATCAGTGTTTACATACAAAATTGGGTCTACTTGTATTTGTTAAATAAATATCTACATATATATTGGGTACTATTGTTTGTAGAGGAGATAATGTAATACGTTACCTAAATAAACAATTTTGAATATAGCATCAGTTTGAGATTATAATTTACTCTTCATAATATGTTTTCATTCTAAAAAAATGCGTTTGAATTCATCATGTTCCACTAAAAAGTTTACTACTCCAAAATATAAATAAAATCCTATTTTTCAGAATGTCGACTCTAATTTTACTTTTTCCATTCAAAATATTAAATTTCAATATTAATTTAATTGAACAATATTCTTTGAGAAAAAAAATTAGACTTCCTAAAATTCCTCTTCTAAAACATCAATGAAATATATACCAATAAAACGCAGTTCTCAAATCTCATAAGGCGGGACAATCGGACAATGCAGATGTCCAGATGTTTTGAGCTGTGCCACGGCCTTGTCCCCTACCTGACCTAAAACATTAGTTCACGGACGCACGACCCTTGCATTCCAGTGCACACCTTCCAGTGCTATGTGAATTCCGGTTTTCTTCGCTGTTGTTAACCACTTTTAATATTCCTTGGGAACTTGGTGGGTAGGGAACCTGTAATAATTACCTGAGAGTCAACTAAAACATGTTTTTGTATTTATAGTGCTCTGGAAAATTGTAAGAATGGCCTTGTTGCCAAAGTTGTACTTAAATTTTCTTTCAAATTTTAATTCATGATTACTTAAATAACCATTTCTAAATAAACACCCTTTATTTCTTAATTTGTTCAACTAATATAAGCTCTCTTTAACGAGATAAATAGCATAATTACATAATAATAATTGTTTATATTTATCATAACAGGTAACCCTACCGTGAAACAAGATGGCCGCCCTAATTTAACCCAGTTCCGGCGCGAACCGGTTCAAGGTCGCTGCACCGCGCCAATCAATACGCGATTTCAATTTCACGTTCCCGCGCTGTCAAATTTGACAATACAGATGTCAGAATAATGTTTTAAAAACATGTGTTACATTCTTGCATGGACGTATAAAAAAAGACGGACGCCGTTTTACGAACAAACAACGTGAAGCCACCGTAGTAAGCTAGCGATCGTGTAAAGACAATGAACACGCACACACTCTCACCATAGTAAGCTAGTCGGCCGCCATTACGTCGTGAACTACCGACTGATTAACAGCGTCACTGTTTCACAAAAAATATTTAAAATGCCGTCTTGCGTGGTTTAATGGTGTCGCAACAGTACAATTTTAAATAACAAAACACAAGGGATTACATTCCACAGGGAAGCAAGTTATTACTTTTATGTTTTAATGACAAAATTATTACGGCAAAATTTATAGAAAAAAATACAGCCGCCATTGTCATCAGGACAGCTGTTGCCATGGCAACATGACACACACACATGGATGTGTCACCGCCATTACTAGGCTTCACTCAATGTTTAGGCGATACTCCGTTCGTCTTTTTTTATACGTCCATGCATTCTTGGTTACATTATTAATTTAAAAAGTATCGATAGATGGCAGTTTAGAAAATGTTGTAATTCATTCATGCAAATCTCAGTACATAATAACACTGCACACAATTACTAAATCAATTATGTAAAATTTATATAAAATTCTTATGACATGTAACTTTACGTTAACTAAGTATAAAAATTATTAAAATATCCTCGTTATAACCCCTAAATCTGAAAATCACAATCTATAATTAAACACAGGTAATATTTCATCAATAAATTCAATAATTTTACGCAAACGCCCAAAACGAACAAGTCAAGACCAACACATAATTAGTGACCATTTATAGACAAGGAAAGCTCAAATAATTGACGAATTTTACGCAATAAATAGGTAAGTACTTAATTTCGCAAAAATTAGCCTCGATACACTTTCGTTATGCACAGTTTACAAAATTGTGGATATAATTAAGAGTTTTCCTCAATGTTTTGGTTAATATGGTAACCGCGTAGGTATATTAGCTAACTTGCCTCTTGTTAGTATGGAAGTTGTTTCCAGTACAAATTGAATGCATAAATTTTGAACTTGTCGATATGTTAATAATTATTATAACAAGAAAATATCCATTGTTTTAAAGGAGTTGTTCTAAAATCTAAATATAGAAAATTTAGTGTAGTTTCTCAATATAAAATGCGAATTATTCATAAAATGGATACAATATAGTTAGGTAACATACTATTAAATCATAATCAGCTCTACAATTTTGACGACCATTCATTATTGATGCTGTAATAAATACTAACTTTCGCTTATATATTAAAATTTTGTGATAAAAGCAAAAGGTAGAGGTTTGAGGTAGAGTCCGTTTTAATTCCTCATATAACGCAGAAAATGCCACAACTTTAAACCAGTATAACCTAAATATCATAATATACATTATGATGTACACCTTTACTAACATTTAACAATCTGCTTGCTTAAAGTGATATTCTCAAATCATTCACAACGATAACCCAACACGTACAATATTTGTTCAGGCATTTAGCCTATAATCCAATACCTAGATCCTAAGCTAGATGCAATAGGAAGCGGCATACCGGTACACTATTCGTGTCAGGACGTCCAAGGTCCCAGAATGTAGGTATCTAGGTCATAACCAGGTTACTGTATTTTGTTTACGTTCAATTCTGTACAAATATTGTTTTGATGGCTGTACGTAGTTTTGATTACATTTTAATCCATGCAGAATATAGTGTTTAAAAATTACAATACTACATAATATTTAATTTATATTGTTTACTTCCTGAATTATTTATACCAGTGCTGGATAAAATCGCTTTAAAACGATTCGTTATAGAGTTTCTTCCGAAAATTTATCAGTGAAGCCTCTTTCCGAATCGGTTGTTCCTACTTTAATAAAATAAAAAATAAAAATACTTCTCTTGAACTTGGCCGAAGCTTATAAAACGTAGCGACTTTGAGTTCATTTTTTTAGTAAGTACTAGTGGTCCGCCCCGGCTTCGCCCGTGGTACATATTTCGCAATAAAAGGTAGCCTATGTCCTTTCTCAGGTACCAAAATATCTACATACCAAATTTCATGCAAATTAGTTCAGTAGTTTAGGCGTGATTGAGTAACAGACAGACAGACAGAGTTACTTTTGCATTTATAATATTATAGTATGGATTTAAGCTAAAAATGTTGTTCTTTCTAATAGAATATTAAACACGATTCATTTATTTCTATTATTGCAAACAAATGTAAAATATGGATGAAGCACTGTAACTGACAGTTCAAGTTTATCAAATGCATACATTGCATATGTCATCCTCATGCTTTTTGTTTCCACTGATGATACTTTTTTTTTATTTAAAATGTACCTATATTAATTATAAATTGTATAACTTATTTTTTATTTTAATTTATTTGTTATTGGTAAGAACGTCTTATATACCTAATCGTAAAAAATGTTCTCTTCGATTTCGATTTTTCAGAAGTGTTAAGTTATTAGAATATTAAACCTAATAAAAAAGTACAAATTACTTAACGGTATTCAGTAGGCATTCATCATAACTTTTAATACTTTATCCATATTACCACGTCACAGACTCATGTTATGAAATATTAATATTTCATCAAAATGTTCCTTTGTAATTTTCAACATAACGTTTTTATATATTATTATTTTGTAGTATTATAAATTTTATACCATTACCAGCCTATTTGTACCGCTCCAGTGTATATTATTATTGTTTGATTTTGTTATGTTTTGTGTGTGCAAATAAAGTGTTTTTTATTTTATTTATTTTATTATTTACCAGATAATCCTCTTTTTCCAATAAAGCGCTATCAAATCTTTTTATCAAAGCTTTTTTAACATAAATTCACTGTCATTTTTCAATGATAAATAATACCAGCCTCACCTTGACCCATTAAAACCGAACAATATGAAATATATATAGAATATAATATTGTTACAAAACGATCATTAATTAGAGATCCCTAAGTTGGATAAAGAAGCGAAAACTTTCAAGGACAAACGACTTGTTGAAACATTGGAAACAACTTTGTTTACCCTTACCATGGGTTTCAATTAAAAAGCTAATATGTAGATATTACAAATAAATATTATTACAATATTGAGACTAAAATGCTATAAATTTTAATACATGACATGTTTATCCTGTCACCATTTACGACGTGTAGGTAAATTAATTTAATTTATTTACTGAATGAAAATAATAAACAGACAAAGTATAATATTCCAGCGTGTATTTGCTTTAAGTTTAGAATTTTGAATTAACAAAATCAAATGTTTATTTTCCTCTATTTAAGACCAAATGAATATCTGACACCAGCACGAATGAAGTATGTATGTACATATTTACTAAACTCGAACGAGCTTTCTCACACAAAACGTAAACCGCGTCCGTAGTAAGGCTGCATCTAAGAGTTCATCCAATTAATCTCTGCCGATAACTGTTCGAGTTCAACCTTCACACAGTTTCAACTGTTTTGGATACTTTACGAACGCCTTCACGGTCGTGGGTTCGATTCCCGACACCCGAGGGAAACATTAGTACAGTTTGGAACTATTATTGCGGTAAAATAACGTTAATACTGTTTTATGACCTGGAAACCTACTTTTATCCTAAATTATTACACCGAATACAGGGTCTATATGGCGGTTATCTCATCACCAAGGTATTTATAAGTCCTATATATCAGTTTTTTTATTAATGAAACTTTACGACAATACAAAAGCTTCGGTCGGTACAATATAAAAATTCGGTCAACATTAATTATTAATTAAAATCTTCAAACTATATTTAATAATCAGCATTCACAAGTGCAATTGAGTTATAAGGCTATAAATATTGAATTATTATGATAATATTGAATAAATAAATGTTTATTGCAAAGCTTGCGAGATTTTTTAGCATTAAAGTTGGTCTACTTAGGTATTTTCCAATATATTCATCTTTGTATTCAAACCCGATATTGTGTTTGTCCCATTTACATTTCCTACATCGAAGACCGGAAGTGGATAGATTGCGGGGACATCCCGGTAACATCCGGTGAGATTGCGCCTATATACATTCACATGAAAATGTATCATTGTGAAAATGCATGAAAAATTATATTTTCCCTCATAGCATATGCTATAACTTTAGCTTTTCTTTCTTTCTACTACTCATTCAAAAACTGAAGTGGGTATTGAAATTTACAATTGTTAATGAATAATAATTTATTTACAACCACCGATCTATAATAATCTACCAAATATCTAAAAAAAAA
>CAJQZN010039767.1:14287-56751 GCA_907164685.1 Colias eurytheme
TTTTCGCTTACGGCTTCGCCCACTTAGTAAGTATAAAACCTGTCTCTATCTATTAAAAAAACTGCATCAAAATCCATTGCACAGTTTTAAAGATTTAAGCATATATAGGGATATAGAGACAGAGAAAGAAACTATGTATTACCTATACTATGCAGTGATATGCGTACTACTGCTGTTGTTGATCACCCCAACTCTGCCTAGGTAGTCGTTCATTTATTTTGTGTGCTTGACAGTTTGAAAATTAAAATTAAATTTTAGTTTTTATTCTAATCCAATATAGATAAATTCACTGAAACAAAAACTGTTAAAATCGATGTAGCCGTTCTTGAATTATAAATTACTTGAGTTTTACTACATAAATGATATAACTAACGCAACCTATATATACTACAGAATATATTATATTATATGTACTAAAGTACTAACAGAATAAATTGTACTGAAAAACAGACCGTAAACAAAACGGATCCAATATTGTGGAGTCAACGAACCGACCAACTTATAATTTGTTTGTCAAATTCCTTGTTTTTAATGGATTTGTTATTTCAATTCTGTTTGCACATTCGGGACTTCACTTGATTTGATTTTCTGTTTGTTCAATCGATATTACAATCAAATATTTCGCAGTATTAATAGTATGAACTTTTCAAGGAAAATTTTGAGAGAAGTAGTAGAATATTGTATTGTGTTCAAGAGTTATCAATAAAAAACTGGTTGTGCCCCGAGGTTTTACCCGCAGTGCTCAAAGTGTTGGTCTTAGCGTGATGATATAATTATAGCCTATAGCCTTCCTCGATAAATGGGCTATCTAACACTTAAAGAATTTTGCAAATCGCACCAGCAGTTCCAGAGATTATTGCGTTCAAACAAAAAAAGAAACAAACTTTTCAGCTTAATAATATTAGATTAGATTGCTAAGGTGAAATAAAACAAAATTGAAAAAATACAAATTTAATTACAGCACTATTTACAAAAGTTCAGATAAATAATTACAAATCGCTATCCTACAAAGGTGGTAAGTCAAATATCCGCAATGGCACTAACTATTACGTTACACTACAATTTTACACTTACATCTACTAATGTACAAAAGTTTACAATTCCTACTACACTTAAAGCTTCATCGTTGCCATGGCAACAGTACTAGTAAAAAAAAAGACGTGTGGCACTCGGGGACTGCCGCGGTAAAGCTATTGCATGCTATGCCTTCAAGCCACACCTCCGCGTCTGAGTGGGGAGCGTGAGGTTTTTTCGTTATGGAATTTCTGGATTCGGTCCCCACGCTCAAGGCCCGCTATAGAAGCTATGCAATAGCTTAATAACTCATAACGGTCTCGCGAACACGAGTCTCTCACTGCCTTGCCTCCGCATGATCTCTGCAGCAGGTGTGGCCACAAACATGGCGGGCTGACCGCTCAGCTCCACGAAGCTGCCCACCCTTCGGTTGGTGCTCAGTTTCCTCATCCTAGTATCGAACTGATCTTCGTTCTCGCTGTGATCGTAGTCTATCATGGGCTCGTTCATAACTTCTTTCCTTCTGTAATTCTTCTTGTTTAGGAAGTACGATGGCGTGACGTTCACGTTAGGAGTTGAAGCTTGTCGCGTTATTCGTGACCCCGAGCCGATTCTCTCGAAGGATGGGAGGTGACGTAGGTTTTCTGAGAAGGATTGTCTTCGATGGTTGTACCGGCGGATGTCTAATGGCTGGTGGCCGAAGGATGCCCGTCGGTTGAACCGCGGCTCTGAATCTCGGTAGGCCTTGCGGTCGTGGTTGTGATTGGATTTCAGGGAATCTTCATAACTGCACCTACAATGATAAACTTTATAAGGTCGCTGCACGTTATTCTCAAGCACTGTTCATTAAGTTTAAATGATCTATAACGTATTCATTATTGTGAGGATTGGTTTTACTATCTACTATAAAATAAACAATTTTAATTACCACAAAGTTTTCTTTTGTGGTAATTAATTTCTTGTGTAATGCTTACTCATTTACATTCCTTTTTCACTTTGACATTTACGATAAGCGACGTATAATCAACAATACTCATTAAATTAATGTTAACAAGCTTTCCACCCGCGGCTTCGCCCGCGTTTTCAAAGAAAAACCCGCATAGTTCCTGTTCCCGTGGAATTTCCGGGATAAATCTTATGTGTTAATCCAAGTTAGCCTCTATATGTGTGCTAAATTTCATTGTAATCGGTTCAGTAATATTTGCGTGAAAGAGTAACAAACACACATCCATCCTCACAAACTTTCGCATTTATAATATTAGTAGGAAGGATAGGATAACGTATTTTAAGCTATTGCATAGCTTCTATCGCGAGCCCTGAGCGCGGGGACCGAATCCAGAAATTTAGTAACGAAAAACTTCACGCTCCTCACTCCGACGGGCGGAAGTGTGGCTTGAAGGCATAGCATGCAATAGCTTTACCGCGGCAGTCCCCGAGTGACACACGTCTTTTTTTTAATTTTTATGAACTTAGCAATAAATAATAGTAAAATAATTCCCCTCACCCACTGCTCTCCTCCGAGGTGTGCACAGAGGACTGTCCACAGGCACACTTCCCCTCAGCGATGCCGGAGTCCTGTCCGCTGGAATTCACTGACGTTATCGACGTGTCCTGTCCTTTCCTATGTTCATGTTTGTGTTAAACGTGATGGTATTTAATCGATACACTAGTTTCAAATACAATTTGAAGTTATAAGTTATGTGTCGTAGAATGACCATCACCGATTTATATGAACTCTGTTTTATTATGGTTAGTGTCGGTTGCTGAGTGTATGTAGAAATCATGTTGAAGAAACATTAGTTGTGTTAAACATGTTAATAAGGAAAGGAACAAGATTAAAATAAATAAACTTATTACTTAAATATACATGTATGTATGTCTCACCTCTTCGACGGTCTCTGATTAAACTTAATACACATCCTCTCGTGTTTGTGATTGAATATTTCCGATCCGTTTATATTATCGAATTGACCTTTAATACATTTTTGGTGCGCTTTCCCAAACTCCTCGATAGTGTTACCGTGGGGACAAATCTTCTTTGTGGGATTTTGGTTAATTACATCGATGTAAGAGTCAGCTTCGCTATAGGATTGGTTTAGTTCTTGGCACTGATTGTTTCCGGATGGAAACAGACCTCCGAACTTACTGAGATGCTCAGTAGAGAAAGCGTTATGACGATGTTGGGAATATGGTTGATGACGGTTTCTGTTAGGACAAGATAGAAGAGAAGTGAGTCCAAGAAATAATAGGTTAATTTAGAATAGCGAGAGAATATACAGCATACTATTATATAAAGAAGTACTTGATAGTTTTGATAGTATAATTACAAGTGATGCATGAGCTATTAACAATGAAAGCGAATATGTGCAATAATTTAAAATATGATAATATTGTATTGTAATCAAAAGATAATAAAGTAATGAAACACTTAAAATCTTTGTACTTTTTATTAAAGTAAGTCAGGCAATAAATTAAAGTTTAAGGTACTAAGTCGTATTGTCTAGAATTTATTCTAAAAGTTAATTTATAAAATAATGTGTCGTATGCTTTCTTTTGTGGTGATGATGATGGTGGTGTCTGAAATGTGGAATAAAAAACCTTGCTTACTTTCATGAATCATTCCTCTGGCCTTTGTAAGCAGATTTTTGTTAAAAATTGGTACAAATATATCAGACTATTTTTTACCTTTTCGTCTTCCTGACGCAGAGTATACATATAGCAGTAGTGAAGGCACCGATAAACACTAAACATCCAAGAGCCACTACACTAATTTCCACAGTACTGAACATTTGAGCACTTCTAGCTTGTACCATTGTGGTGTCACCAACTTCAAGCACTTTGAAACCGGCCAAATTGTGACGTAGGGCTACTTCTCTCTTCATTAGAGATCTAGAAGATAATAATAATTTTAATTCTAGTAATTTCAAAGGATTTCTTTTTTTTGAACGAGTTTTTGAACCTGAAAATAATACGACTTCCTTGCTACAGCTACGTGACGATGATGACATTGCTAATTTTTAATAAGTAATTAGAATAGATTTTTTTGTAACTTTTTTTGTATAAAATGAGAAAAAAAAAACATAAACGCCTACTCATTTGAGTTATTACAGAATTATAACGACGAACTTACTTTTGCAACACATCCATATCAATTATAGCATTAGATACTGGGTCAACAGCATAAATGTACATGTCGGTTCTGAAATGGAAATAATTTGCGAATAATTTAGAGATACAAAATTAGATATTATTTGAAACGGTTATACAGTTATTTTCCGACAGTTTATTTTACAAAAAATCTGGATTTTATAAGCAAGATTATGAAGTGATATGATTAATTTAAAGTAAGCAAATTGTGCTTAAAAGTAACTTGAATATTATTGGTAACTCCAAATCTATACTAATATTATAAAGCTGAAGAGTTTGTTTGTTTGAACGCGCTAATCTCAGGAACTACTGATCCGATTTGAAAAGTTCTTTCAGTGTTATATAGCCCATTTATCGAGGAAGGCTATAGGCAATTACAGTTATATCATCACGCTAAGACCAACAGGAGCGGAGCACTGTGGGTATGACCGCAGGGCACAGCTAGTTTATTATATTCTGCATTTTGACCTATAAATTTCGTTAATTATTTTTAAAGCTGCAGCTAAATAAAAATTCTAAAGATGTAGAAAAAGTCGAAAATAAGATAAACATAGGGGTAAATGATTTAACTCACGCATAACCATCCATAGCAGCCTTAACACTAGTTTCCAGTCTTCGCACGCGAATATCAAATCCGGTCATATTGGAGAGATACCTCGTGATATTGTACAGTTCTTTTTCCACTTCCATGGGCTTTGCAGCTACTACTATTACCAGTTGCTTGTTTTCGTCTAGCACGTATACCTGTATAATATAAAGTAATTGCATGCTTACAAATTATAATAGGTTTATTTTAAGGATTGAAAAATGTCACGGGTCATGGGGAATATTTATATCAAGAAGTTTACATTTCCAAAGAGGTCAGGTCATAAATAGTACTCACAAAAACATTAGCTATCGCCGATCTCCCATCATCCGCCCCCCGTCTGTCCGTGGCCTTAACATCAAACCCCAGCACTTTCCCCGCGTCCCGCACAAACGACCCCGCGACCCGCACCCGCCCGCTCACAGCGTCTACACTAAACCGGCCTTCGGAGTTGATCACTTGGTAACGAATATCTGCGTTGATACCAGCATCTGCATCTATCGCCTGAAACGAGATTATTGCTATACTATTTGAATATTTTTTTTTTGGCATTTTTCATAAATTAAAGAAATGAATTGTTTATTATACCCTTAAGTTTTCATCTGTAGCCAATTTTTACAATAACTGTAAGCATTAACATGCTTAAAGCATTTTCATCAATTTTTGCCTTTAATCTTTTCATAATTATTTATTCCTACCTGTAACTGTATAACTTCATATCCAAACGGTGCGGTTGTTGGAATGGCTGTAACCATCGGTCGACCTCCATAGATAAACCTCGGAGCGTTGTCATTAACATCCTTAATTCTAACTACAACTTTTACATCAAACTTCGTCATTCCCTCTAAAACATCATCTGCTACAGGGTATATCATATGTGGTAACTCTCGACTAATCTTTTGTCTCTCAGCTCTAACAATAACCTCGTAAATATCCCGTGTTTCTCTATCAGGACTTTTTATTAAATATAATGTTCCGTTGCGGGGATCTATCACAAAAGTTCTCTTTATATCCGTCTCGTTTTCGTTGTAAATGTAATATCTCATTTTGAAATTTTCATAATATTCTGTTAAATTGAGGGTGACAAGTTCGACAGGCGTTTGGACATTTTCTTCGATTTCTAATTCATAATATCTTGATATAAACACCGGTTTGTCCGATACCTCAACTTCATCTGGGACATCTGTTACAGTTAATATAACAAAGGCGGTGGAACTTAAGCTCGGAGACCCAAGATCCGATGCAATTACAGTTATATTGTGTACTGATTGCGTCTCATAATCTAATCTCCCTGTCGTTGTAATAACACCTTCTTTCGAATCGATAGAAAATATATTAAGCTGATTTTTCTTTTGCGGTATGCTGTATAGAATTAAACCGTTGCCGTTTCCAATAAAATCTGAATCGTTTGCGTAAACTCTAGCTACAACAGTACCAATGGGAGCATTTTCTTCAAGTGTTGCTCTGTAAACGGGAATCATTTTTACAGACTCATAATTATGGTTTATTTTTTCATCTGCTTCAGAATGTTTCCATTCTAATAGTTCATTATAATCAAAGAATTTCGGCGCGTTATCGTTAACATCTAATACTTGCACTTCAACACTTACAGACGATGATAATTTCTTTTCTTGACCATTATCCATGGCCACTACTGTAAGTACGTACTTATCTTCTTTCTCTCTATCAAGTTCACCATTAACACTAAATACCCCACTCAAAGGTGATATTTCAAACGGTAAGTCATCATTGGGGGGATCAATAAAGTATGTTATATTAGCATTTTGGCCAAAGTCAGCGTCAGTTGCATCTACTTTTCCTAGAACTCGTCTACTGTATTGTGCTTCTTCTACATTAAAGCTATACCAAGCCTTTTTAAACATTGGGAAATGGTCATTAACGTCTTTAATAAACAGTCTTATGGTTATGTGATCACTAAGTTGGCCACCATCCAATGCTGATATATTTAGTCGAAATTCGGATTCTGGTGGTAATGCTCTAGCGGCAACAATATTACCATATCTTTCATTAATTACAAAATATCTCTTCATTTGTAAAGCAGTAGCAGGGAGTGAATAAGGCGGCAAAAATACCTCAGAAATAAATTCATAATGAATTTGACCATTTGTCCCACTATCCATATCTATAGCGTGTAATTTTAGTATAGTTGTTCCAACCGCAATATTTTCAGGTATTAGAAATAGTGGAGAATCCACGGTTACAGCAAATTTATTCTTAGGTTTAGCCTCAACATTGAATATTACGCCGGTAGCATTTCCCTTTTCTTTGTATACATTCACAGAACTTACTTCGGAGTTTTCTAATAATTCTATGTTTTCACCGAGAGGAATTATAACTTGGTCGAATTTAGGTGCATTGTCATTAATATCTGCCACGAATATGGTTAATTTTGCTTCTGAATTTAAACTTCCTCGATCTCTAGCGACAATTTTCAGTAGATAGGCGTTTTTTTCTTCCCTATCAAGTTTGTTTCCAATAAAGGTAACAACTCCTGTTTCTTCGTTGACATTAAATAATTCATGACCATCGCCAAAGAGAGTGTATGTAAATATAGCATTAGTCCCTGTATCCGCATCTTTCGCTTTAATTTTATTATTCATTTTAACTTCAGTTCCTTTCGATGCATTTTCAGTGATGGTCCCCTCATATAAAGGCAGCTCAAATACTGGAGGGTTATCATTTTCATCGTCAACGTGTATCGTAACTTGATACAAATTGGCGCCAGAAATAACTCCTTTGACAAACTCGGCTATTACGGTCATTCTATACGTATCTCTCTTTTCTCTATCCAAGGGCTTCTGTGCATAAATTGTACCATCTTGCCCTAAAAAAAAAAATATTTTAAGAAAATTTATACAATAATATCGTAATAATGTTAAGTTAATGTTAATTAACATAATAATGTAAAAATGCTAATTAGCAGTGAGATTTTTCACTGCAAAATTCAAGACAGTTAAACATTTTTGTACTATTATGCATTCATGAAAAGTTATTTTATATCTTACCAATGCCAACATCATCAGAAACATCCTGTTGGTTGGCAATAATGAATCTTACTTTTCCGGTATAATTCACTGAAATTGTGCTTATATTGCTTGGAAATATTTGTCCAATGGTAGCTCCAGCGACATTCTCTCTAACATGAAACACGAGCGGCGAATGCGTTCCTCTGAAATAATGAAAAGGTGTTATTTATAATTTTTAAATTTTCAATAATTACGAATACAGAAAATAATTACTTCAAAAAGACACCTCTCTCATCGTTTACGTCCACAACATGAACAGTTGCATTGGTTGTGATTGAGTAATTATATTTTTCTTGTATTGCCACAGCTTCAAAGTCATAGACGGGACGATCGAACTTAGATAACTCATCTACAACTGTTATGACACCGGAACGCTCTTCAACCGCAAATGGTACTAGAAAAGAATAACATTATAAATAATCAGATTTCAATAAAATATTTTCTTTTAAGCTATTGCATAGCTTCTATCGCGGGCCTTGGGCGGGACCGAATCCAGAAATTGCGTAACGAAAAACCTCACGCTCCCCACTCCGACGCGGAGGTGTGGCTTGAAAGCATAGCATGCAATAGCTTTACCGCGGCAGTCCCCGAGTGACACACGTCTTTTTTTTAATGAAGTGAAACTTCTTTAGGCGCGTTGAGAGTAAAATTTCAAGGTTGCGTCATGTCAATACCGTCACGTCATCGAGTGAGGCGACGATTTTGGTATCTTTGAATGTTGCCAAAGAAGTTTCACTTCTGACACACGTCTTCTCGGCACACATGCTCTTTTTTCTGTAGGTAATACAATTCACAAATACCTCCTTCTTCATATCCGTGTAACAAATCATAGGACAGTTCTCCCTTCTGCATGGCTTCATTGACTCTTATTTGTCCGACGCTTGTCCCAATGCCCACGTTTGATCCAACCCAAAATTCGTACGGAGATCCAATAAAATCTGGTTTATCGGTTTTAGAACCTAAATAACAAATTAAAACGTTAAAAAATTATTACAACATGTATGGCGATTTCAATAAGGTACCTAGCTTTACCGTCAATAATAATTATTATATTTCAACTAGCTGTGCCTCGCGGTTTCACCCGCATTGCTCCGCTCCTGTTGGTCTTAGGGTGATGATATATGGGCTATCTAACACCGAAAGAATTTTTCAAATCGGACCAATAGTTCCTGAGATTAGCGCTTTCAAACAAACAAACAAACAAACTATTCAGCTTTATAATATTAGTATAGATATTAGTTAATTATTTCTTACAATTGTTCTTAAAACATACTTTTTATTTGTAAAATCTTACCTTTGTTTATATTTATGACGTCAATAGTTACCACAGCTAACGAATATCTTCGTTCACTGGGATTTGCGGGTTGATCAGACGCTTCAATGAATAAAGCATGTCTTCCTTCTAAAATAGGCGACTCTGCCAAAGTAATAACTCCAGTTTTGGCATCAACTTGAAACGGCGATGTTATTGTAAGATTACTCGTCCTTTGCAAATCATATAACACTATACCATTCCTTCCTAAATCATGATCCACTGCTTTTACAGTTCCGATTTCAGTTCCTATCTTTGCATTGGATTTAACAGAGAATTCATATAAATTACTCGGTATGAAAATGGGGTTATTATCATTTGCATCTAATAATGTTACTTCAACAGTAACAAATGACATTAATTGATGCGTATCATCATTGTATTCAATGTTCTCAGCTTTTGTGCCTATTCTGTCGGGAAACACGTATGTTGTTTTTTCTTTCGATGGAGGTAGTTTTGGAGCGGGATTTCGTCGCCATTTTGCTAGCCTCTGTTTGTCTAGGAATGTGCCCACAATGCTCGGATTCTTTTCTTTAGCGAAGACTTTCATTCGTAATGACGAATGTTGTTCGCGATCTAAGACAGTCTGAGGAAAGAAAGAACGTTTTATAAGTAATTTTTTAATTAATTGAAAAAAAATACATATCTATTCTATCTTAAATCTTAATATATATAAATCTCGTGTCACAATGTTTGTATTCAATGGACTCCTAAACCACTTAACCAATTATAATAAAATTCGCACACCATGTGCAGTTCGATCCAACTTAAGAAAAAGGATAGTTTAAACATGTGAGTACCACGGGCGAAGCCGGGGCGGACCGGTAGTTAAATTATAAGTGTTAAAATTGAATACAAATACAAACTTGATTTTTGACAGTAAGCCAGCCAGTTCTAGGGTCTATAGAAAAGGCTCCGTTAGGGTCGTGCAGTTGATATGTAAATTCCCCATTATCACCTTGGTCCTTATCAGTCGCCATCACTTGAAGAACACTGAAACCTAAGAAAATAGTATTCATCTTGTATCAAATGTATTCAAGACTTCAAAAATAATATCATTTGTATCGCTACGTTATAATAAAGTAAATATATTGTATTGTGGAAACGTAGATACTAAAATTAATAAATCTGTAAAAAACTGGTGTTAAATTAATGATATGGTCTTATTTACGATTAAAATCTATACAAAACGTAACATAAGTCAACAAAAATTGTAAAAATTATATCCAACTTATATATTATTGTTTTAAATGTCTGTTTCACAAAATATTAAACTCATACCATTGGGCAAGTTCTCCACAATGCTGATATTATAGAAGTCCACCTCGAACTCGGGCAGATTGTCGTTCAAGTCCAATATCTCGAGCTCGACTCGCGCCTGTGCGGTCTTCAGCGGGTTGTCCACTTGGCCAGCTTGGATTTGGAGTATAAATGTATTCCCTGGATATAAGGATTTTGAGATTTTTTCAATGTTTAAAATATTTCCTAAGGATTATTTGACAACTGTGATAATTTATTTTGAGTTTGAGTTATTAAAAAGTGTATCGCTTAGAATTGCTGAGTGCATTTAAAAATTCGGAATAACCAGTTATTTTATAATAATATTTTTTTTATTCGCATAAACGCAATATTTTTTTACAGAACTTTTAAACTGAATTTGTATTATCGTGCTTATGATATACGCTTTAAAATATTTTTAGTGTACAAAAAGATAGCCATCCAAACGTCAAATTACCAGTAACTTCTACGGAAAATCAACACGCAAAACCATTAACAAAGTTAAAAAAAAATATTTTTTAAGTAAATTACGCATCCAACATACCAGGTAAACCGCTCTCATTATCCAGATCGATCTCTCTATCCAGGAACAGGCTCCCATTCAATGGACTGAGTGAGAACAGTCTCCTATCATTCCCAGACACCAGTTCATATCGAACTGGAGCAGCCAGCCCACTGTCCTGGTCGAAGGCTCGGATTGGCTGCGAGAACGATAGTTCGCGGTGGATTCGCTTGTTCTGGCAAAAATAAGGAAATTGGGCTATTTATAAAGTTCCAAGTGTAACCACCGGTTTTACCGACCTCGTACACGGTGTTATATACAGGGTGACTGGTAATTCGACGTGATCCTTCAAAAGGGTTATACTAGAGGTCATTTGCAACAAATTAAGTCCAGTTAACCAGGGGTCAAAAATGGATGGTTATTGAGCTATGACGGATTTTGATATGAAAATTTTCTGCCTTTTTACCAAAAACAATTAATTATGAAAAAACTACTACACTGTTAACATTCAATTGATATTTTTTTGAAAGCCGAAGAATGAGCGATCAGTTTAAAAAAAAACTTGCCCAAAACTTGCATCACCTCAAAAAGAAAAGGGTCATAGCTCAATAACCATCCATTTTTGACCCCTGATTAGCTGGACTTAATTTGTTGCAAATGACCTCTAGTATAACCCCTTTGAAGGATCACGTCGAATTACCAGTCACTCTGTATAGATAGCTCATAGTCTTCCACCATAAATGAACTGACCCTGAACATTTTTCAAATTGGACCAGTAGTTCTTGAGATTAACGTGATCAAACAAACTCTTCAGCTTTATATTTTTTTTACATTGTGAGTAAAAATACTAGCTAACCCTAAAAACGGTGCTCCGCTAGTTACTTATCACATGTATAAAAATAGTTTAAAACCTATTTAATAATTTTTCGTTCCCGATGAGTATGAAAATTAATACGAGAATTATTTGAAGGAACATACATACAATGTTATATGGTTGTGATGAATAGGAGCATGTCATTGGACATCATATCATTGGGTCAAATCAAACCAGATCAATTTATATGTAAATTCAAACAGTCAGGTCACAATATAGAATAACATCATCACTATAACTACGCCATAGTATTAAATAAAGTCACTTCACTATATGCCTAGATATTTTAAATATTTAACAAATAATTATAAACAAGAATGTAATTACCATAAGTGGATAAAACTCCGGTATTTTAGTTTTGTAGACATCAAGCGTGAACTTGGGAGGCAGGTCATCATTGTCCAACACGATGATGTGGAGTGTGGTGTTGGAGCTGCGGGGGGGGGACCCGCGGTCCTGGAAATAATATACGTGGTATGAAAAAGTAGGAACCAGTTATACTATCGGTTTAGAAATTTAATATTTTAACGGATTTTAAACGTGATTTATACGATATCGAGTATAAATCGCGTTTAAATTCCGTTAAAATGTTTAATTTCTAAATTCATAACTCGCATAAAACCGAATACAAGAAAATACTATATAAAAAGGGAGTATTTGGTTATAAAATGTTCCTTCTGAGTACGTTCAGACACTGGTATTTTACAGAACCTTTTCAGAAAGTATAAAAATGGTTCGGTATTTGATGCTATTTTCTTCTTTCTAGTTATGTTTTAATTTATAGTGTGCTTTATTCTGTACCTTCTTATCTATATTTTCAACATAATGTTTAACCAAGATTTACCAATTAGCTATGCTAACGAAAACTTAATTTATCCTTACAGATGCAGTTATAGTGAGCAAGAACTCCCTATCCCCACTATCATAGTCCAAGGTCTTCTTCAGCATCAGGCCAGGCTTGTGGGAGGTCTCCAGGGCGAAGCGGTTCCCTTCATCACCAGACACGATGGTGTACTGGATATCGGAGTTGGGCGTGTTCGGCTTGTCCCGGTCGAATGCACGGATACCCCGGTATATGATTAGACCTGGGAACATTTTAGGGTAGACTTAAGTTAATTTAAGTAATAGATTTATGTCTTGGTTCAAGAATAAAAAATACAATTTGTTTTTCTCTATTTTTCTGGCCCAAATTGTAAACTTATCTTGCTCTAAAAATAAGCATTTATTTGAATTAGTTACGTTATAAATGCTTAATAATTCCATAACTAAGTACCTATTTATTATGAAAAATGCTTAGATGCAAAATGTTAAAATAATCAAGAAAATTCTGATCAAAAACCTTTGGAAAGATTAACAACCTTAAGATATCAGTCATCTTTATACGACAAAATAAGTTACCTGGTGGAGTAAGCTCATCCACGCTGACCCTGTAAGGTGCGTCTATGAACGTGGGCACATTATCGTTGATATCCTCGATGTACACCGTGACAGATAAGTACGCTGATATCTAAAAAAAATCATTGATTAAAACACGCTAGTTTTGCTCTTAGTTTAAATATGCAGACACTTTATTATAACTACAACACTATAGATACGAAAAAAAAAATACATTATAATTTAATATTTTACTTCCTATGGTGGTTGACATGATTGTCTGATTCAATTGTTGTCTATCCATAGGTTAATGCACGTTAAAAATATAATATTATAACTCATTTTGCTACTTCTATTCCTATTTATACTTAATGAACTCAAATCTATGTCACCCGTTTGATTGAAATCAAAATCAGTCCAAGCCTATTTATATCAAGACATATTTAGCTATATTAAACTCCGCTTAGACCACAATACTCAATATTAAACAAACTTCCCATACAAAAGTTTGCTACAATTTACGAGAGTATCCACCATACATTTGACCCCAACAACCTTTAAAACAATTTAATATGGAAAGTTTAATAGTAGTCTGACATTCAGAGAGTGGTTTTTAAAGGCTTCAACTTCCATTATGGGGATTGTGAGGAAAATAGCAACGTGTCCTGTGTAAACTCTATTTATAGAGACAAATCTGTTTCCCACAAGTATATCGGAAATAGAATTGGTTATTTTTATCCCTTCTGAGTTTCATTTTTAATGGGATGATGGAGAATGATATTATCGTTCTTATATACATTATATTAAGTAAGTTATGTTTTAACGCCTCATAATATAAGTAGGTACCTACTTTCCATTTAAATTTTAAATAACCTTATGCTTAGACCTGATTGTAATAATTATGTTATTATAGTTACGTACATAAGAAATTATTAATGGATGTTGTTTTTTGGTATTTTATATACTTAAATAAACAAGAAAAAAAATCTAGATAAGAAAGCTCCATCGAATTTGGCTGAAATGTAGGTACGTAATGACATGAGTACTATAATAGTTGCAATAAGTTCACTCTACTCAAAAACGAATTCTATTTCTCAATTTATAAAAGCGAAGAGAACTCTATAAAAATTCTGTTCAAAATCTGTAACCATAAGCATACATTTACAAATCCCAAGCCACAAACGTCGACCTCAATGCCGCAAAAATCCCATTCTATTCAGCTCAGTTATTTATCGACACATGTTAGAGCAATGTACAAACATTATTAGCATATTGTCAAATAGTATGCGAGCACCAAACGCAATTATGCAAATCTTGGAGTACAGACGTAAACAATATACGCACAGCACAGCCAAAGAAATGTCTAGAAGTGAAACACAATTATGAAGGAGTTGTCTGTCTGCTTTATTCCATTTTTCTGCCGCAATATAGGCACAGACTAATAATAATATACTACGTATACAAATATAGGTATACATCGGGGATTTTGCTACTCCAACGAGTCTAAAAAAGTAGTCAAACATAAATCTAAGCTTTCTGGGATCTGGATAAACAACGAGTAAGCTATAGGGTTATTTGTATAGTTCCTGTTATTATGTAAGAGTAATTATATATAAAACAAAATATAAGCTTTTATACAATATGGAAAATATATTCTTTAATTTCTACAACTCGATTCTTGAAATGAATTGATTTGCTATAATTATTATTTCATACATTTCCATTTTTTGGAATTAAGTACTTATGTAATAATATGTAAATATGTACATATATTTCCTAGGAATTGTATGTACTTTAATAAGTTGCCTGTAACATATCCATTCAATATAATTCTGTGTATGTACTCTCAGCAGGTTCATTGACTCTATCAAAAACACATCTGATTTTACGATTCGCGTAAAAGTGAAAATGTTTTTACCCCTGTTGCGTTTATTGCCTACTTACAATTATTGTTTCCTTATTTATAACCTTATCCTATCCCGGCTTTGTCTGGGTTGATATACTTAAATGTATAAATTATTATAGTCCTTTCCACCTAAGATGATTTCTGTGACACATCGATTTTTGACACGTGTAGAGATGTCTTTACTGAAATCATATCAATTGTTTCCAATAATCGATAATATTTTATATGGAAATGAAGTCGATTTGAAGAAAGTACCAAAATTAGTTTTTTCGGCATTTCGCCAACAATTAACTAAGGAAACTTAGCAAACAACAGCAACAAAAAGTCAACAATAACAATTAGTAACAAAAACAGATTACCACGTAAAGTATCAATATAAGAATGCAACTTGTATATAAGGCTGACGCACTCGTACAGACGATTGACTCGATTGACAAACGATCACAAGATGGGCGCCGATTATATGATTTTCCAACTCTATGATTTTTCAACGATCCATTTCATGTACACGAATTGCGTAGGTATTATATTTTTGTGTTATTTTATTTTATTTTTCATTATATAAAACTACACTATACTGTTTTTGATTTATAAGCTTAAGATGTTTCATTTTTATATTTTTGGTAATAATGCCGCCATAAAATAAAAATATTATGCACTAAAATTATTTTGACGTTTTAAACATAAAATACGTAATTCGGAACACGATGAAGTGTCACAGGAATCATCATAGGTGAAAAGGACTATAGTATAAACATGAGTTTCACGAGTACAATGTCAAATTATTTTCAAATATAAATTTTTGTCTCTGTATGGTAGCTCACGCACTCACCAATTTAATATTAAAACATTAAGTTAAAACGTTCATTACCATTACGCGAAAAAGGAATGTTTTCTATGTTTATTTTCCGTCTCAAAGTTAGTACCTATCAAACAATATCACTTCCCTCTTCCCTATTTGTTGTCAATAGCAGAAAGGTATCTCTATTCATAACATTGATAAGCGGTTAAGTTTAAAAACTTGCATCAATATCTATCTGAACTATCGACTACGCTTTCCGAACGTGTGGTAAATTACAATTTTTCTGTATTTTGACGATTCAAAAGCGCTTAAACGAAGTCTAGTTGAATAAATATATGTTTGAGTTTGAGTTTAGATCACTCTTTATTCATCTTGACCGTTTCTTGGTACAGTGGTTGACGCTTGTGCGTAGAACCGAGGGGTCCTTGGTTCGACTCCCGGTGGAGACGACGAAAAAAAATGTCTCGGTCAGGCAGGCCACAGGACACAGAAGGCTGATCACCTACCCTAAATAAAATCGATCAGTGAAACAGATGTATGAATATCGAATAATGCATCTGCCCCTTACCCCACGGGACACGTCACACGGGACTTCACTTTTATTCATCTTAACAAAAAAAAATTACCAGATCATCCCCCTCATCAAAGTCACAGCCCAGTCGGAACTTAACCACGTTCTGTGGGGTGTCGCTGTCCACCAGCTGGTCCACGCTCTGGGCGAGCACCACGGCCACGTGGGTTCTGTTCACGTCACGGTATGTGAACAGGTGCGCGTCTTCCTCCCGGTCTACTGGCTGGAGGAGCAGGTTCTTTCTGAAATGGGATTTAGAGAAATTAACTGATGGTGGAAATGGATTGAAAAGTAGATGGTAGTAAATAATGTAGGTGTTCTTGGACAACAGGTGTAAATGAATGATATTCCTTTTTTTAGGATTTTTTTAAATCAACTTTCCTCATGTAAGGAGAAACATAAAAGGGTATAAAATATACAAAACAAAAAAAATATATTTATTTAGACCTTGATTTAGACAATTGGTACAGATAAAGATATTATTTACATGAAGTTACAGTGTACATACAACCGCATATTACATATTGTTTATGTATAGTAGATACACACTACAGAAACAATTTTACAATTTTGGGTTCACTTAAAAAAATTAAATAGATAGGTACCTACCTAAGCTACCTAGTAAGCATAATCCTATTTAGAATGATTTAAATCATTAATTATTAAATAATAATAAAAATATATTTAAGATATTTTGGTTCTGAACACCATTGTTGTAAGGAAATTGTATTTTTATAAAAAAAAAACTTATAGCATCATTTCATAATACTAGCTTTTAAATTTTTACGAATTAGCTTTGTTGGTAAAAGCGCCATCTATCACATACATTCTAAACTTCTAGCATATTAGGATAACTTTTAGACAAAACATTTTCATAAATTACCACTAGATGACGCTAATTTGAAAGCTGTTCAATCACTACTCTATTTGATAAAAGTTTATTCATAAAACAAAAAATAAAAATAATTTTTCGTTAAATGATCACTCAAAAATCTTATAATGAATAGCTTAATTAATCTCTCAAACAAGAATACTGAAAGGAATGTAGGTGCATTCAATAAACTTGTCTCTAATTGGGTGTACCCAATATCAGCATGCAAATAAATTAATTAGACCGAATCGATATAAATCTAGAACATTACCCGGGTTTGTTAGACAAGTTTAAACAACCTTGTAATATGGCTGACCCTATAATATTAAAATGTCCGCCAATCTCAAAAGGGAATGAGGTACCTAGGTACTACTTAAAAATGAATAATTAAGAATAGACAGAGTTAAGACTAGAGTAGATAATTTTTGAAACAAAAAAAAATCGCAGTCGGATTTATATTACCGAAAAGCCGATACAAGAGAAGATAGAGTTCGAGAAGTGTGCCTGATTTAGTAAAAGCTCATTATCACACTGTTTGTATGCATTTCCTGAGAACATTTACTATAGTGGTGTTTATTTTTTTTACACCATATGAAAGTAGAGATTTCAATGAATAAAAGGCACCCCCAGTTTTTGAAAAAAGCTGATATTTTGACGGGTGACTTTTCGATTGAAAATTAGGTTGTTTTTTTGGTATTAATTCAAAATAAGGCGAAAAAATAAATATTTTCAATCAAATAAATTACAGTGTATTTGGGACATAATAAAGTAAGTTTCCACCAAATTTCGTAGAAAAACAATAAATTTTGAAGTAGATAAAAATAAAAACCAAAAACTTGGATTTTTGAATTTTTCACCTAAATTTTGAGGTTATGTGAAAAAATTGTGAATACAAAAGTTGTAGAACTTTTAATTACCTACAACTTTGCCATTGAACTTTTTTCTGTAGGACTTGTAGTTTTGTCGGAAATCGAGAGAAACCATTTTTTTCTCTTAAAAGCTCCCCCCTCCCACTTCCCGAACTCGGATTGACCGTAATTTATTTTTCCTTTTATTTTCATCATATTCCCCTCCTTTTCTAATGGGTTTCATCCGACTGCGATTTTTTTGTATCTTTTCATTATTTTTAAAGGCTTCTACCCCAGTCTAGAAGTGTTTGACGTTTGTATGTTTATAGTTGCACTTATGTTGATAATAATAAACTACATTATAAACTTGTTCAATAAATGATTTTTTTTTATGTAAGTATAATAGGCACATCATAACTAGGTAATTTATTTTGCAATTTTTTTATATTACGATAGTAAATAGAATTATCTATAATGTAGGTATACGATACCTTTGAATTTTGAAAGTTATTAATATTCCCTAAAATATACGTAACTGGCATTGAGATAATATTAATATGGAGTCGATACCGCCTACACCACTTATGTTCCACTCAACATACGTCATGTGGCGTAACTGCACTCAGTCGCTTGCTCGCTCATTGGCGCGAACGTCACGCTCATTTTTTATTTGTTTTAAAGTGAAACGCATCAAATATGCCTACGTGTGTGTTACGATATTGCACAAATAATACAAATAATACGGAAAAGTGCAAAGGAATAACTTTTCAATCAGTAAGTAATTAGATAATAATTTTTAAAACTTAGTTAGAACAAAATTTTTGGCGGGCGACATTTTGCGTCATTTGTCATAGATTAAAAATTTAAGATATGACATTGGGCATGAAATAAGTGTTATTAGTAATATTTGCTGGCGTATATTTTTATAGTATAAAATAATAATTTTACATATTTAGAAAAGCATAGACTGGTTGTTAATTGAAAAAAGGTGAAATCATGAAATATGAAAATCAATTACTTAATCACCAATTTTTTTTTGTTAATTGATTTTAATCAATTTTAATTGATATTGTATAAGCTACTGACTTGAACGTATAATTGAATTATTATTTATTTATCTGCACTAATATTATAAAGAGGAAAAATTTTGTTTGTTTGTTTGATTGTAATAAATAGGCTCATAAACTATTGGACCGATTTTGATGAAATTTGGCACAGACAATCTTTAGACCCTGAGAAAAAACATGGGCTACTTTTTATTGCGAAATATGTACCACGGGCGAAGCCGGGGCGAACCGCTAGTTCAGAGATTAATATTTTTTCTATTCAAGGTTTCCATGTCTGGGTCGTGAAGAAAGGGAAAAATGGGTAAAATTTGTCCAAAACAACCGCAGTGAAGAAACCTGGTTACCATCCGATAGAAGTAGCATCTGTTCATTGCATTTTCGCGATGAGGATAAATATATACCACAAAAGCGGGAAGGCGTATTCTAAAGAAGTCTGCTGTTCCTTGTATTGATGTTAGTAATAAATATAAAATTTTACGGATTTGTATAACAAATAAAATATTATTTTAGCCATCACTAACATTATTATTATTATATTTATTTTAGCCGAAGGTGTGCTACAATAGTACTGGAACAATACAAGCAATTTCTGAGCCGGGAACATGTTCTGAGGATGATGAACTAAATATAAATAAACACAATTTTTACACGGCTTTTATTTTTTTTCTAAAAAAGGCTCAATTTGTAATGAATGAAACTTCCTATAGCCCATATTGAACCTCCTCATCCTATATTATATGCCAGATATTGTTAGCCCCGCGTAGTAAAGTCAGTTTATATCTGAAATAAATATTAAGTAAGTACAAAGAAAATTTCAAGTCAACGTGCATGTAAGTGGCACCCAATAAAATAGACAGAAAGAAACAAAGTGTCGCCTCTATAGCGGTGAGTCAGTGACATCGCATAATCTATGACTGTCTAGCCGTCATTCGCGCGCCCCGCGCCGCCATCTTGGCGCACAGATTTTGTTCGTGGTGTCTGCTCCATTATTAATATTATCTCAATGGTAACTGGTACCATTCTAAACACATCTATTTTTAAGCTTCCACTTCGGGTAGTTTCATATTTCAAAAATGTGCAATAAAGAGAGATTTCACGCTGTCGAGTTTTGAAATCTATAAAACACAAATTATCTCTAAACGTATTGCACTTCCAAAAAAACATCACATACATAACTTCCTTTCTTAGTTCGCAAAAAACCAAACAAAACAATGAAGTTATATCAATTTTATTAGTAATTAGACCATAATATTATCCAATTGCGGTAACACACGTAATGTTACAATGCGTTACTTTCAGCGCGAAATGTTCTCTATTAAATGTCTGTGAATGTTAACACGTTGTAAACGAGCGGGCGAAACGCTAGCGAACGTGCGGTTCAACCGCACGTTTCTCAGTTATACTCATTATCCATATTATACGGTCTTAATTGAAAACTAAACAGAAGAAAAAGGCAGCTGCAATTAAAAAAGATTTTGTTTTTCAAAAGCATATGTTAAAATATAGTAAAAAGTAAAAAAGGAAGTGTTTTAGGCACATCATAATGAAATATTGAAATAGTAGAAAAACACATTTTTAAGTTTTTTTTTCCTTAGTTTTGTAAGCACTAAATCTATTCATAATTATAAGCATTGAAAGGCCTATTTCTTATATTTTAGTCTAGCTAATAAGGTCTTTAAACCGCCCGTTTACGCACAGTAGCTGCCTTTTACACTTTTACTATCACTCTTGTGTAATATTGACGTTGGAACTGACCATCTTGTCCCCAATATGAAAGGTTTGTCTATATGTCTACAGTCAATGGGTTAAGCACTTTTGCTTGCGGTCAGAGCTTTGATGGGGCAACTAATCGATGTCAAGTGTTACAAAGGTGGAAACTATTTTTGATATTTTGATTAATTGTCTTTAATACGAGAGATATTTTAAAGAATAGAAAAAATTCGATCATTAGGCGGGATTTGAACCCGCGTCTTTCGTCAACGCCTTCATCGCATTTGAAAATTATGAATGCTGTAAAACTAAATTTTTATAATATTTTACGATGTAAAATAAACATATTATTCTGTGTGTGTTTTTTTTTCTTATCAAAAAGAAATTAATAATTCTGAATTTAATTTGATAAATGCATAACACAAGGAGAAAATAAATATTACATCATTTATAAATAAGTAATGAACTAGATAATATTCATACATGATTATAATATTTATTAGAGAAACGGATTAAATTCTGAATAATTTCCGTATTTATTTTTATTTTTAGCCATAATTATTATATCTGTACCTATTATGTCATTAACCTGAGGAATGAATTAATGAATTCTTTATATTGAACTATCTTACCGCCTGCGGCTTCGCCCGCTTTGTCTAAAACCTAATAAATTATATACCTACTACCTTCCTCTTGAATCACTCTATCTATTTAAACCGCATCAAAATCCGTTGCGTATTTTTAAAGATTTAAGCATACAAAGGGACATAGAGACAGAGAAAGCGACTTTGTTTTATACTATGTAGAGATGATAGAATATTTTATATTCGACAAAAATGTTAATAATCAATCCAAATGAAATTCTTTTCAGAATTTTATTCAAGTTCAATCCAACTGTATAAAAAAGAAAGTTATGGTTTCAAAGTGCAGGTACATAATATGTAGGTATGTAATTTTGGTACGCTCGGCTCTACTTAATATAGTGAAAATATTTTTAGGGAATACCTAAGCTTATTAAGTGTTAGATATTTTGTATGAATTGTGAAATAACGATAACCGAAGCTACATAAATATTATGTGCATTTTTTCTTTCAACAAAATCTATCAAGTCTCAACAATGTAGGTAAGTTAATATTTTTGTGATATTTTCCTCAATTATTGCGTCCTAAAAAAACTCATATGTCTTTCAACAAAATTAGGTGTTAAGTGACTGAATTATTGAGTGAAATATAGTTTCATTGTAAAACTAGTTACAGATAATTGACTTATATAATTTACAAAATTGCGTACAATCTAAAATATTATTTCTTAAGACTCGTTTATCTTTTTATCTTTGTAACTTCTGTCTGATTTTGAAAGCTCCGTGTATTTATAATATCCGTAAGACATTAATTTGTGTTAATAATAATTTAAAGGGAGATACTTTAGTTTAAAATTACACGTAAGCATATTTTGAAGTGAAACTTCTTTAGGAGCGTAAAGCGCGTCACACACGGTGAAGATACTATAATATTTTATCTTAAGATACTGTTATATTTTATATTACAGTATCTTAACGCATCCGGTATCAGCGTTCGGACCATCATTTTTCTTTTTGAGTGCGTACTAAGACCCCTGTAGAACCGCCATCCTGTTACAAATGACGCGAAATTTTGTGGGTCATTTGTAACAGGATGGCGCGGCGACGATTTATGTATCTTTGAATCTTGCCAAAGAAGTTTCAGTCCTGACACGTGAGCTCGGCGCATACGCTCTTTTTTTCTAATTATCATATTATAAGATATAAAAGGGCGTGATTTTATAAGAAGCATGCAAATTGTCAAAGTGAAGTCCAAGCAAAGCAGCGGGCGGAAAGCTAGTTACCTATATTTTAATGTATACTGACATAATAAATATACGTTACGTTATAAAATTAATGAATTATTCCACGTGTCACGTTATGATATACTTAATTATGATTTGTTTTCATTTTACATTACATAAAGTATCGTTCCGTAAATGTTTGGTTTTTGAACGAAAACTGCACGAATCGCGTGTGCTGTTTCTATTGAATAAACATTTGCTAACATTTTATGTTTTTGAACGAATCGTTAGAAAAAAATATTTAATTCAGTATTTTGTCTACATTGATTATGTATAGTATGGTCTTAGTGTATGGTCATGCGAAGTGCATTGAAATCATGATCGATATTTATAATGAAATATCTACTTATTTATATTTTAAATTATATTCTGCTCACAGAAAGATTCTGTGAATATTACATAATATGGTGAAGTTTGTTTTTACTATAGCTCAAATGAAAACGCTCCCAACGCGTTGTGACAATCACATGAAGACCACATAGAATGATGAAAAGGCATAAGTAACATGTTTTGAAAATTAATATAACATTTGCTCTGTGACCTTGACCACGACATCGATTCTATAAAAATTATAACTACATACCTTGGATGCACTTCAACTTGTAATACTTCATCCCCAACGTTTAGATTTTCAGGTATCCTCACGAACTTTAAATATTCTCCCACGGGATAGAAGTTGCAACCTGCAAAAAAAAACAACATATTCCATAATAATTATGCTCTTTGTTCCTTCTTCAAAAATTATTTTACGTCATAGTATATGTAAATATCTATAAAAAATTTAAAATGTGAATCACAACAAAATGTTTTTAAAAGAAAGAGAGAAAATTTAATGAAAGACGAATTGTAAATCGTAGCTTGTACGCATAGACTTGTATTATTAGTAACTTAGCAAGTATCGAAATTAGGAAATGTTAAAATAACGTCTTAATGCGCCACTGACTTCCAAGCAATCATAATTATACGCTATCATTCCAAATCGCATGTCAATCTTGAAAGTGATGGATCACTCCCACTTATCAAATAAGTTAAAAGCCTCTATTGATTTAAAAGGAATGTGTAAAACAATAGCAATGATATAGATACGTTTTGTTGGGAAACCGATTGTCCCACCGACCTATAGCCATTCTCTTGTCAGGCAAAAAATGTATTAATTGAGCAAGTGGTACGTGTGAATGTTTTAATGGCAGTATTGGGATTTGGAGGTCTCTACATCTATTAGGAGGGTAGACGAGCTGGTGTTAAGATGAAGGTAATATTATACTTAATGATTCAGCTTCAAAAGTAATAAAGATGGTGTCAGTCTTTTAAATTAAACTGAGCTTCTGCGTTTTTGAATGATGCAGTTTATACGGGAATAATATGTTGAAAAACAAAATCTGAAAATAAAACGCCTCCATCGTAACATAAACCACATTAAATTATTTCTGATTATTTTTCATGACTAAATAACATTTTTTGATGCGTATGTTGAATAGGTGGCGTAGGTGATTTACGGTGCTTACATGAGGATTAAATAAATAAAAATAAATATTTCAGGACAATTTTCACACACGGCACGATCTGATCCCATACTAAGCTTTTCGCTTGTGTTATTTCGCCCCGTCCGATTAGGGCCCTTCTGGCCTCCTCCACTCAAGCGACAGCCTAAGCCGAGGTTCGAGATCCCCGTCGAGGGGGGACGCCCTTGTGCATGTCGCTACCAGGGTGGAACCTTCAGTTCACCCCCGCGTCCGCGTTAAAATGTAGAAGCCCTTCTGGCTAACATTGAGAGACACCACACAAAAAAAGTGTTATTTCGATTGTTTATTTTAAAGAAAAAATTACGTCATACAATAAAAAATAATAAGTTGTTATTTATTGATTGTCTTTTCACTTTCAATATCTGTGGTTTAGGCGCAGCTAATAAAAAGTAAAGTAAAACATAATCTTTAATGTTTATTCAACAATTGTTATTAAGGCTGACGCGGTTGGTTGAACGCTTCTCTTTTTGCTTTCAACGAAATTCGCGGCTAGATGAACCGTAACAACCTTAATAAGCCTTGTAATTACTGCTCATTGGTTATTAAAATAAGGGGAAACAGAATTGGCAATGTTTGCTTTTTGCTGAACATCACATCGCATTGCGAAATTTTGAAAAATAATCATTCCTGGACAGAAGAATGTATTATAAAAATTCCCGCCTCGGTTATTAGGACTGCTGCTTGATGAATGTTTGCTGTTGTTTATAAATCATCTTCCTTCTTTATACTTTTCCCTGTTATCAACTCTATATTCTACATCACTTCTACATCATAGTTTTCAGTGCATTTACTGTTGTCTGTACGTTCCTTGCATATTACTTCAGCCATGTGCACTGTAGCATCAAGAAGCCCATCGATTTCATCGTAAATCATCATTGCAAAACATGCCCTTACCCAATGCGTATTCAAATTGATGCTATCATTATGGTTTTGTCTAAACTCGTCACGGACATTATTTTGCGCAAATGTTGCGCATTGGCCATGCTTTTGAACGACGATTTTTAAAATCGAAAATTTCCTCATGGTGTTTATTTTTTTTTTCGATCAAAGTAAGTAGGAAAAAATGCAAACTTGGTCTGTTTCTTTGACTGTCACAAAAACTTGCGAATTTCTCAAGTTAAAGGTAGAAGTGGAAGTAATATTGCAAATTAAGTATTTAATGAATGTCAGTTCATTGCTTAAAGGTATTGGAATAAGAAGAAATCGTTTTGCATCATCAGTTTATTGTTATTTGTTACTGTTATGATAAATTTCCACCCCAGTATCAGATAAAGGTCACCCACCCATATTTCTAAATAACTAGTCTTCAAAATTTAGAATAATTTAATAGTATTCTATGATGGTCATAGAAACGGAACTGATGCTATCTCTCCACTAAACAAATTACCTTCACCATAACGCGTTAACAATAGACTTTAAGCAAATGATTATTCGAAGATCTTGATAGCTATTGTATTTCTGTTTATCGCGTCTTTCCCAAGCTTCACCTTATAGTTTCCTTTGTTTGATATTTTCTAGCATATCATTTTTACATAACAATTTATGGTGATGCTGGGTATTCTCTGTGATGGCTCAGTTGATTCCCATCTGAAGATTTTTTTCATCAATATGGAAACATTAGGCATTGTCTGTATTAGTACCTAATAAAATCTTTAGTATCATTCCCGTGAGGTCTTCATTGAAATATACATCTTATCTTACAGTACAATATGGGGGTCTTCAAGCGAAGAGTGAACAGGTACCTTCTAGGGAAGCGCGCTCCATCTTAGGCCACATCTCAGCTTACCATCAGGCGAGATCGTGGTCAAGCGCTTCCCTATCACACAATAAAAGAAAAAAAATTTCCAAACTGGCATTCTATAAAATGGTCTGTTTTAACAAAATAATGTTTTCTCTCCGGGCATCGATTTTATAGGAAAAGTATAAACTATCGCGTCTCAGTCAGGTGTTATCTATAAATTACCTAGCTCTCCACAATCTCGGTTCAGATAACAGTAACCACCGTTAGAAGGGCTAGCACTATCATTAGGGTTATTGACGTTTTTCTTACTCAATAAGCAGTTTTTCTCCGATTATAGTAATAGTCAAGGAAAGTTCTTAAAGCACGCTCGACTGCTTGAATGAACGAACCTTTTTGATAAAATGACTACGGTACAAACTAATCATTACAAATATCTTGTTTATTGTAAATTACATTTTTTTGATAACAATTTTGTAAGCTTATTAATATTACAGATGTATTTCCGAAATTACTTTGTTTGCCCTATGAATTGGCTCTATGGATTGATCCAAAATCAAGCTATCAACAATTTGTAACCACGCTCACAGCCACACTGCACACAACTAAATGACTTCACTATAAAGACATCATGAACCATAAGGTAATCACTAAAATGCGGCGTGAAAACCTACACTGCATTCCTAACCTCAGGATTTAAATTACAGGAACCAAATGCTCAAGACACAAGGCCTACATTATGCAACTAGACTGCGCACGCGCAGGGAAAGCGGTGGAAAGTTAGCATTTACATATCGAGATAACTGATTCTATAATTTGTGCTTGTGACGTATTATGTAATTTGATTGCAGCTATTAATTACTATTAATCTACGTGGATATGAGTTTTGAATATTCATACGAATGTGTTTACAAAACGTGGTCGTGTTATGGTTTTTAGGGTTCCGTAGCCAAAATGGCAAAAACGGAACCCTTATAGTTTCGTCATGTCCGTCTGTCCGTCTGTCCGTCTGTCCGTCTGTCACAGCCGATTTACTCGGAAACTATAAGTACTACAGTGATGAAATTTGATGGGAATATGTGTTGTATGAACCGCTACAAAAATATGACACTAAATAGTAAAAAAAAGAATTGGGGGTGGGGCCCCCCATACATGTAACTGAGGGATGAAATTTTTTTTTTCGATGTACATACCCGTGTGGGGTATCAATGGAAAGGTCTTTTAAAATGATATAAAGTTTTCTAAAAAACATTTTTCTTAAAGTGAACGGTTTTTGAGATATCAGCTCTCAAAGTCGTAAAAAGTATGTCCCCCCCCCCCTCTATTTTTATAACTACGGGGTATAAAATTCTAAAAAAAATAGAGGTGATGCATGCTAATTAACTCTTTCAACGATTTTTGGTTTGATCAAAGTATCTCTTATAGTTTTTGAGATAGGTTGATTTAACTGTAATTTATTATATTTGCTGCTACGGAACCCTTTGTGCGCGAGCCCGACTCGCACTTGGCCGGTTTTTTATCAGATAGTATTCGATTTAAGTTTCTCCTGGTGACCCAAAGTTACAACAGTGTATAATAATGTAGTAATATTTTCATGTTGTTTATAGTAACTAAGATTAAGCAACATGATATTCTTAGAACTATACGGTAACTAAATCATAAATGTTCTAATAATATTACAAGAAAAATTTCCACACAATTAACTCTGTATAGGCGGATCGACATCACTAAGTAAATATATTATACTCAAAACATTGGCAACTGCTATGAATATCAATGCTAATGCGACTCTAATAATATGGTATCACTGTAATTTAAATGTTCGATAATAAGTTCAATATTACTTTAATAAGATCAAAATATAATTTTATCATGTCGCGTTATAAATTAGAGTTGCTTCAAACAGACACTGTTTGTAGTGAAATCCATCACTTAACTAGAAACCACGAGATCACTGTAAGCAATTTATCCAACGGTTAAGATAATCTAATAACTTAACTCTGTGCACACTTATAACCTAGTTGAGGCTTCACACGAGACTTTTTATGACAAAGAACACGACACGATTTTCAAAGCGTAGCTGCTATTGTTATTTGGACGGAAATAATAGAGAAATTAATTGATACACTAGGATAACTTTATGTAGATTGATAATAATACATAATAGATAGAAATAAACAATAAAGACAAATCACTACATATTATAAAACAAAGTCGCTTTTTCTGTCCCTATGTCCCTTTGTATGCTTAAATCTTTAAAACTACGCAACGGATTTTGATGCGGTTTTTTTATCGATAAAGTGATTCAAGAGGAAGGTTTTAGTATATAATTTATTAGGCTTTAGACAAAGCGGGCGAAGCCGCGGGCGGTAAGCTAGTTATTAATAAAATAATTCTATAAAGATTGGATAATCACAAATGACTTGTAACGAAACGAGATTCGAACTTGAGCTATATCATGGCATTTTAACTCATTTGTTTTAGACTTGTAAGCTGTCCACCTGAGTGCAGATGAGAATTTGAAGGTTCAGGTAGAGATTTTCTCCCCTTGTCTCCATTATTTTTGTACGGCGTTGCGGAATAATTGATTAAAAGTAATATAGAAATAGTATGACACAGATGCCGTACAAAATCAAATGACCAAATTTACCCCGGCAACTGTCGAAAAATAAAAATAAATTCCGACTTTGTGGACCACCATTTTTGTACGGCATCTGTGTCATACTATTTCTATACTGCTTCTAAGCCATTATTCCGCAACGCCGTACAAAAATCATGGAGACAAGGGGAGAAAATCTCTACCTGAACCTTCGAATTCTCATCTGCACTCAGGTGGACAGCTTACGAGTGACGTCATAGTGCTGAATCTTATTATTTTATGCTCTTATATCATTCTAGATAGGTCAGGTGGTGGGTCAAATGACCCATAATTTTTTCAACATGGGCCTGTAGTCTATTTCAAACAAATCCGCCAATTTACATCTGCCATCATCAAACCTTACACAAATCTCTTATTTTGATAATATCATTGACCTTACGATAGGTCAAGATAAACCAAAAATGGATTCTAAACTGCAAGTGTGAGTATACTCTTACAATACCGGTTTGCGGCCTACCGCGTGCCATTTCATTTAATTTCACTCGCATTGAACATCTTTACTTATAAGCCCATCACCTTATTCGGTTACGTAACCCCGTATGTATCAAATCTCACTTTTACTACATCGGGAGATTTTTGCTTGGAAATTATAATATTGACGGTTGTAGCGTGTGAACGGACTTTGATTATAATTTAACATTTATTATTTCTGACTCAAGTGTTTAAGATTTTAAATTTAGTTGAGCTAATTGTTAAATACCTTTTAGATGTGTTATAGACTGATTAGCTGTCCTTTATTATGTTAAAAATTACTTAATTTGACGGGAAATATACATAAATTAATGAAAAATGATGTAAGTAAAATAAGAGCAGTAATCTCTTACTGCATAATTCCATACATCCAAATGATCTTAGGCGGAAAAATTACATCGCCATTTAAAAAAGCGAAACACATGATAAAAGTCCAAACACTAAAGTCAAAGTTCTCACAAATGATATAACAGTCGAATGACGGCGCAGACCCGCAGCCGGACGAAACGAAAGTAAAAATTATCTCAAAGGTTCAACATTTCGCGTTTTACATAACTCCATTTGTATCACATTCCCGGCATTGTTCTCCTTTCCGCTAATTTCCGGTGGCCCAGTACGAATATGATTTAATTCATTGCATAATTAACCGCAGACGTTATAATGTTACATCCGTTTCGAAACATTCCGCGTTGACAATGCAATTCTTGCTCAAAATGTAAATTAAAATTCATAGATAATTGCCATGAAATATGAATCAGACTTTTGAAAGGAGTCTTGATAAATTGCTAGTTTTAAAACTCTGAAGTAACTGTTCTTGCGACCTGGCTTCAATGTCTCAACAGGTTTAAGATTAGTCCGCAAAATATTTCCAAAATTAATTAGGATTAAAGTCGGACTGCATTCTTTATCAAATCAGAAATGAAATTTATGCATTCTCGTTCATTTAAACGAAAATAAAGGTAAAGAAAAAAGTTCAATAATCCCAATAAGTAATCCAGGATTCCAACCATGTCAAACTGTCCTTAAATTAGAATTTTGGCAACGGACATTTATGCAACACAAAATATGATGTGATATTATCTCTCACAATCGATGCGATTCGAATTTCCTAATCAAAAGGTCAATAGAGCCAACAACCTCACTCATAATTCTTTGCATCGGAAAGTAAATTATAGGATTTCCGACTTTACATGTTTATTCAAATCAGTTACATATGTATTTTGTGTTCCGTACATGAACGCAATGCCGTTTCAAAGAAGTCTTATGAAATAGTATGTGCATATTTATTTGTACCGCTATTAGACCAGTTTTGACACATCCTTATAGTTCAGTAAAGTAATTATTTACCGCCATGTCCTCTATACCGTTAGGGAATTTAAATTTTAGAATAGTCTGCCATAAAACAGCTAAATTATAAATTAATTCATTGATAAGAGCCATAACGGAGACATCGATTAAAATTAAAATAGCGATGGAGTTGATGACATAAACAACAATGAAAGACTAATTTAAATAATTTGTAACATACATGCTAATAAGGCCACTAGGTTGCTACCAGGCATATATATAAATTCATCATAGTTGACTAAGATGTGTGTACAAAGTAATATGATTTACATATTTAGATAATATCCTAAACAGTTTATTAAATTTTAGGTACTATTAATAGATGGGGAATGAGGGATGATATAGCTAATTAAATAATTATCCAGTCATAGAACATATTATATCAAGTCAAAAATGCCATATTTTCATACATTGTTGATAATTTTAACTGACAGAACTATACAGAACACTACCAGAAGTGGTGGAACCGTCTATAAACGTTTTAGGAGTCACAATATAAATCTAAATCGACTCATCAACTGCACCACAGTTTCACATGATTTCCTATCTCCATACATCATGTGCAACTCAGGCCAATATCATAAATGATCGAAGCCTTCATCTACCGCTAGGGTCGACGAACTTGGCAAAAACATAGGAAGCATGAGCAGTTGCCACGTGTGAACGTGTTTCTTGTATATCCGAGAAATTGCAAATACCGAGCGCGTTCCGCATCACTCTGGCATGCGTTTTATACGTCGCTTTTGATAAAGTCACTCGCGAGCAGGTAAAGGGCCTGGGGTAACCCTAGATAGGTTGGCCATAGAAACTTTCGTTCAGGAAAAAGGAATAGACTGCTTTCATTTCTTATTTACATTACTAATTCATGGAAGATGGAATAAATCTCTTCCTAGCTAGCAAAATCCTGTATGATGGAAGACATTTTCTTCCCAGAACACGCTTAAATAAGAACAGAACATTTTGTTAAACCGATAGAATTAAATCATGAGTAGATCCAACTAATAATATGAATGCATGATTATTGATTATATTAAATTATGCATATTATAAAAGACTAAACAGTTAGTTTAACAAAGTAGCTGTTATCGCAAAAAAGTCAATAAAATAGCCATTCAAGCGTGCATTGATACATAAATAAATAATTAAAAGCTTGTATTTCTGCTTAAAATGCTCTACACCGCGTTAATTATGTTAAAACAATTTCCCTTACTTAATGTGTAAAAGGATTTTACATGTTACGTCTCGAATATAATTAATGCATGGCTTTTCCTGAATATTTATCATTTTTTATCTAATATTGTTTCTATTTAATAGCTCTATCATTAACAGCTTCTATATGACATTTTTGCATGTAAATGTCTACCTGAAATCTAAATAACTGTTTTTCTAGAGTGCTTTTAGAAATTTACATGATACTAAAACTGTTTCTAAAAGTTGCCTGTCTTTCTGCTTGACTATTTATTTGTCTGTTAATCTGTACAATCGTCTACATAATTATCATTCTTGTTCTCACTACTTGTAATATATTTATGCATTCAACTAGACTTCCTTAGGAAGCGCTTTTAAACCGTCACATTACATCACGATCAGATACCAGTTCAAGTTTATAACAGCCGACAAGAAAGTTTTGTTGCTCTTTTATAATCAGATAAAATACAGTTACTACAGTTTTGTTTTATTCATAAAAATATGAAGACAACAATCATCTTAACAAAATTTATTATATAGAAACAAAGAACCTGACTGAAAATTTTCCTTTCTGGCGCCTTTTTTTAAATTTTATCTAGCTATGACACGCGGTTTTACATGCAGTTAAACATCCATACATACACTCGGAAAACATAACCCTCCTTCAGTCGCAGTCGAGTAAAAACTGTCCAACTGTCAACATTCCATACATTTACCGTTCAAAATATTGATATTCATTTATGCTTCAGTCGAATTTTGAACTAAAACAAAAATTAACATATTGTAGAATAAAAAATATATTTTTAGCTAATTAACTATCTTTTTTAAAGTGTGCAATTTTATGCGGGTATTAGCTGATTATTAAGTCAGTCGCGTTTAATATTTAAAATCTCTTTAGAAGTCATTATTATCTAAATAATACATATTAATGTGTGCGTGTGTAAACATTATGCATATTGAATATGCAATCAGTTTTCAAGAAATAAAAAGTGTAAAAAATATAAAAAACCTGATACATATAAAAAATAAAAATCTCTCTGTTATACTTTTATATTTTCTGCGAATGTCTGTTATACTTTCTGCGAATTTAAATAAATTGAAAAATTGACAATCATATTGAAAATATCATAATGACCCACAAGAAGCTTCATATTTTACAAAATGATTAGTAAGTAGGCCACTAATATCTTTGAAATCGTCCAAACGAATTGAAACACAAAAGAGGCATAAATCTAATAATGAAAGTGTCATACCCCACAAAGCTGTAATTATTTTCCGGACGTGTTTCCACAGACAAACAAAGAAATTGCAATACAATGTATGAGAAAAATGCCTTTGGAACATCTCACGATCGACTTTTGGCCACTCTTTTAAGCCAATATCTATCTTATTTGCATCTATTTAAGGTCCAATTTGAAACAACAAAATAATAGATCTTGAATTTTATTCATAAAATAAATTTTGAACTTTATATCGTTGCAGTAAAGTCGATTTGCGTATGGCTTGTTATAAGTAGAGCTTTTATTGAAAACAAATTAAGCCTTATTACAATTACGTAAGGTGGCAAATGTTAAACTATTTGTGTTAAATGACACGCGGTTTCTTCGATTAATTATATGGCTTAGAAATCTATGGAGTGAAATTGTTTAGTTCATTATTTGCACGGATTAGTGGTTTGGTGTGTACCGTCAACGTAGTAATTGTGTATCAATCATCGTGCTATTGTTATTATTTATTTGTTTAGTTTTGTGTTTCTCCTTTGAGATTTTAGATTAAAAGGCGGTTTTGCTGCTGCTGTAACAGGGGAGGGAAATTTTGGAAAACGCATGCTTGCGATATTTTGAAATAAAAGCCGCGGGGGAAGAGAGCCTATAAGTTAAAAATGGGCATTTTCAACTTATTTCTTAGTGAATACTGAGTTAGTAAGATGAATATATTAGATTCTAATCCACGTCGATAGCTTTCCCGTAGCAAATTTATTTTAATGTTTCTGTTTTAAGAAGACAAGAACTTCTCTTAAAAACACTGCCCAATACTTTGTAAGCAGACAAGATATAATCTTCGATATTAAGGTTACATAACAAGAATTACACAATGATTATTGATAATTTTGATAACTTATAAGTATTAGTGATATAATCCAGTTTGTCAGGAAATGGCAATCAGAACATAATACATCATCCTCAAAACAACGTAGAAACCAACATATTATATCCTGCGTTTATTCATTCGATTGCTTCATTATTGCAAATACTATTATTAAATTAAATTATTATTCGAATGCTTATCGTTCCGGCTTGTTACTTTCATTAAGATAAATATGTTACAATTATGTTATTAGTCAGGAAAGATGTTTCAACACTACAATAATATTAAAACTTTTAATTTAATTAAATCATGACTTAGGACAGACCTACAACAAAAAAAAAAAACTTACAAACACGACTGCATTCTTCGATCCTCTTCGAATGTCATGACATTATTACATATAGTTACAGCATTAATTAACCCAAATTAGGCAGTAAAGGTCAAGCCTGTAAGCTTAATTGTAATACAATTCCTAACTTCAGGCTGACACTTATTCACAAATATCAAATAGAAAAATAGAATATTGTAGGGCCCATCCCGAGGATTAAATTAAAGACCCAACCAATGATCTTCAACCTATACAACTATGTATTATGTAAGTACCGATGCATTAATCTAATCATATATTAAAATGTCGTTAATAACTGCAAGCCTCTTAGAGAACGTAATAAAAATAATCTTGCAATAAAATCTAGCGTACAGTTAACGATATTTAAAGGTACAGTAAAACGGCACATAAAATGGTAATAACACGTTTGTGCGAGGCATTACGGCTAATTAATGAATTTCACTGCGACAGATGGATGTAGGCTGCACGTTGTCATTACGATTGAGATCTGTTTCGCTCTACAAAGTGGTGCCGTGAGATATGGCGGAATGGGGACGAACACACGGTTTATATCATCTAATTTAAATTAAAAATAAATCAGATTTCATGTTTCTGATGATTACATGATTGCTGAATATTAGGAACAGCGTCGGGGCTAGCCGCTAGGATGCATCCTTGTGGGACGCCAAAAAATAATTAAGTTGCTATAATTGTTAATATTATATCAAAGTCTAATTTTGAAGATAAAAACGTAATTTAAGACATTATACACAAGTACAAAATACTTTCGTACCGGTCTACGTTTATGTTCAAAATTTGGGACCAACAAAAAAAAATGTAAGTATACCTTTGCTGCAATCGTTACGTAAGATATTTTTTCCCCTTATTTTTTCTGTTTTATTTGTTCTAAATAATATGGATCGCGACGACGTTCATTGATGTTAATATTATCAGAGCGTCTATCAGTCATTACTCACATTCCCAAGCCATGTGATGCTATCACGGCTCCCCATAACAGTACCCTTACAATGTCACGCTACACCACAATTACCTCATAAAATCTCTAAACAAAGCATCTCAGATTATCACAAAACAAATCATTTTTCTTCAAATAAGTTCCGCTATGGAGAAAGTTGGAAAGCCGTGAACTTTTGACCATAATTAGAGTATTTACAAAAATTGCTGGCATAATATTATCTTGTGTCATGCAGTATGTTAATTTCGAGTGTTTTGGCTACGTTTAATGTCACGAAATTAACTTAATGTGATAATAAGTTTTTCAAGAGATTGCAGTTCTGACTTCTGCTAGCGGTGTCGCTACTTTGTTTTGTATTACACACGTGGATTATGCCACTTTATTATCATCTCTCGACTTTCCTATAAAATAATTTGGTAGAAAAAAATTTATTCATAGTTAACTAATAACATTATCAATTAAATATATTAAATTAATATTATAATTAATTCGAATGCGAATAATAAAGATAAAATTGTAATCGATGTTAATTCCTTACAACTTGTTTATTTTACAATGTAATTACTAATTACCATTAATATAACATTTCTTACTATTTCACGGGTTCTTAGCTCGTGAAGAATTAAACAATTATTTTGATAAATTATAAAAATAATGATTATGTTTTTTTACAATAATTGCAACAATTATTGTAAAAAACATTATCATTATTTAAAACACTAAATGGATACAATATAAATGTTTATTTTCTTTAAAGAAAGTGTGAAAGTAATGTGAACTTGAGGTTAAGTGAGACCAAATTCAACTTAATGATATCAGTAAGCGCCTTGCGTGACTTATGTTCAGTTAAGTGCTGTACAAAAAGTAATGTTAATGGATAAGTTATATATACGTTTGTGACATAGAATAAAATATCATAGTATCCGTGTAAGAATACAGATGAATAAAAGTACAATGTCTGATAATTTTCATCAAGAAAAATTTTATAATTTAATTCAAAAATTATCAATTTTCAAGGAAAACCGTACTTTTAACCGTATTTACTTACATTTTTTAAGAATTATAATTATTCATTATGTATTATTCTAATTTACCCTATATATTAACTAATACAATAAACGTGAAATATTATGAGGATTTTTTTTTGTTCCTCTTTCACGGGAAAACCACTGAACCGATTTTGATGATAGTTGGCATTTATGTAGCTTACATACCAGAATAACACACGAGCAAGTTATTTCGACTGTGAAAATGAATATCTAGTAATAAATAATATAACTACATATTATTATAATACTTACATTGAATAACTCCAAGTGTGCCCAAAAGCACAGTCAGTGTGATGGCGCGCATGATCACTCTCTTTTGCACAGTCGGTTAAACACAGCACTTACACATATGTACACATATAACTTTCATTTTTCCCGGATCAAATCTGTGGACAATAATAATACAATTTAATTAAATATTATTTCTTTAAAGGAACCTAGTTGTTGCAAATTCTGTTTTATGCTATTCAGCAAGTTAGTGAAATTTTATTAATCATGTTTTTATATTTTTAATTAATTTTTATAGCAAACTTTTTATCCAGAAATGTATTTTATTTGCCATTTAATACGTAGTAAAGTAATTCAGTAAGATATGCCAAAGTATGTGATATGCTATTGTATGTTATTCGCGATCTTAGATGTCTAAAGTGTTCAAATATGCGCTTGGAAAAGCTACTCGAATAAAGTAATATTAATTGAAGTGTGAGTTTTGAATTTTGATACAAAAAATAAATTATAAAAAATACGTCTTTATCAAATGCAAAATACGAAAATGGTGTTGAGTTTGAACTTGCCATTGAGTTTGAGTTCATGTTTACCATCTGAGCGGTATAATCAGAATAGCAGTACATATATCGCGTGACTTCTGCCATTAATTGGATCTATTTTAGCTGGCAGTTTACCGGTACATGTCACTTTATGGCTTAGCTTTATGGTATGTCAGGCATCTTCAGTTATCCGACTGCGAAGAAGGGTTCTGTTTTTAAAGTATTTTTAATATTACTTATGTTTATTTGTTTGGCACGTGCTGTCACTTTAACGATTGGATTTAAATTCGAGATGTGATTAAACTGGTTTTATTATAATGATGATATCCCATACCTACACGTTAATTTGCGTATTTTTAAGATGATTTTTTTTTTCGCCAATATCAATAAAGGTATCAAAACAAAGGATTTTTTAAATGAACGAATAAAGTTAGTTGTAAACGTTTCTTTATTATTGGTTTAAATAATATTCCAACTTGTCCATTTTCAATGTACAAAAGTGTAAGTTTTTTTATACCTTTTTTATCATTTTTTTCTCAATATTATTTGACGAGTGAAGTCAAGCGCACAAGCTAGTGTATATAAATTATTGAGTATTCAATGGAGTATAACAGATGGAGGTTTAACGGCACTTAATAGTGGTCTCACTGGAAGAAGCGTTAGCTAAGACCCTGCAGATATTATATTCTATTTATTTTCCTAACATTTATGTAATATTATTAAAAATTACAATTAATTCTTAACATTATAATACAATTAGTACATATTTCAATTAGAATTTTATGATATTTTTTTATGTGGTTAATGTATCTTAATTTTTTTAAATACTACTGCAAGTTATAAGAAATAGGACTGATTATGGAAAGAAGTAAGTTTGTTACTTTATCACGCAAAAATTAATCGAATCTATAAAAAATCGGTACAGAGATAGATTACAGACTGGTCTTATGTGTCTATAAAACCATAATTAAAGCCGAGCTGATAGTATACTAGCACAGATCAAATGCTTGGACGAATGAATCAGGTAAAATTATAAACTTCAAACACTGGCTTTATCACAAGATTCCATCACGTAACAGACAAACAGTTACTTTTTCAAAATGTAAATAAAACAGACGTAGCGGGAGGCCAATGAACACAATTAATTATGATTATTTAATAATGGCTGGCGGAAATAATGGTATTATGTGGATGCGATTGTTTTAAAGTGTAGCTTTTATGGGAATTCTTGGTTTTATTACGATTGAATTACGATTGAGAGACTAGGTTCTATTTGAGTTAGAGGTTACATTTTGAATTTGATTTCATATTAATAACGAGGACTTAATACAAATACGTTATATTATTACCTATTTTGTAACAGTGCTTCCACTTAAGAAAAATTTGTAACGTTTTAAATCTGACTCAAAATCAGTATCGTAGCTTGAAATAGTTATGAAAAAAAAATCAAAACACTGATATGCAGACACGCATTGATCTATACATATTTATAATTAGTAAATCGTCACACAAATTTTAATCCAATGCATACCATCAGGATAATAAATAAATCGTTGTTTAACGTTTTTTACAACACAGAAGATAGAGCGGGTATTTTTCAGAGGTAGAGCCTCTTCAATATGTGTTGTCAGCTTTTAAGGTGCAATGAATAAAGAAAGGAATGAACTGGATAGGGTGAGGAAAAGGATATGACCCTTTCATGTTTTCTAAAAGTATACATACGTCTTATAATTAATATACACTGAGTGAAATTATTGATGGACGCAGGTGAATAATATTATATATGTACATATAAAGTTATCATTTAAAATATTTTTTACAGCTGCCATGGGCTTACCTACTTAACCTTAAAGGAAGAGTGAATCTGAAGATGTTTTTGATTAATAACTAATGACTATACCTACCTTACCCTACTACTATACCCTACATAGTTGAAGCTAACACATAATTTAAAATTATAATTAATTTTAGCACATTGAAACAAGCGAAGTCGCGGGAAGATAGCTTATAATAAAATGTCTAATTTCCGAATGTAGGTACATAGCTACATAAATACGTATAAATAAGTATAAAATTGAGTAATAACGGTATGCGATGCAATTAACAATCAGTGACCCATGCGATGTTATTTAAGGCTTTTAAATTATATTTCTATTATATGACACTCATTGCTTACTGTTCTTACTTAATTTTTAGGTCTATTGCTTAAAGCGTATAAAACACTGCCTATAAATTCTTATGATTATGCAAAAATTAATTTTTCAAGAGGATTGAATAGTTCAAGTTCGTAATAATACAATAAGTAAATATTTTATGAATTTAAAAGACATTATTTTTTTCTGGTTGCGGGTAATTTTTGCAATTGTGTATACTTAAGTTAATTTATTTCGCAAATGTTTCTGTACAAAAAAACTTTAATGTTTCCATAACTGATATTGCACGATCAAGTTAACAAAAGACATTAAACTTTATGACTCCAAAATTCTATCAATTATGGAAAGATAAAATTACTTTCACCAGTGGTTATTGCTTTGAAAGTAAATTTCAAATTAATTTAGATTAAATTCGACTTATGTAACAAATCTATAATTCTCTCAATTTAGCGATATTTTTAAATCGCCTTTCACAGTTTTTTTTTTCAAAAAGGAAACCAATAATCGCTACATTAACTCGACTACTACATAAAGTAGTAAGGTTATGTTTTAGCGCCATCGTAATTTCTAGGCATAAAATACTTGCATAATTCTTCTCTATAGAAGTTTACTGCATTGATAATGGCACGTTTTACTTCTAACTTTAAAAATATAATCCATCCCTATGTATTAAATCTATAAAATACACAACTTATTTTGATGCGGTTTTTTCAAAGAAATATTGATTCTCGCGGAAAGTTTTTTGTATATATGTAATTATTAAGTTTAAGATTGATTTAAGATAAAGCGAGCAAAGCCGCGGTCGGACAGCTTGTTTTATATCATTTTAACAAGCCGAGTGTTTTGTTTTGAAATATATGGGCTATAAATGTCATTTAAACGTCCGCGTCCGCGTCGGTTACTTATATTTTTGTTCAAAGTAATGAACATGTCCCGTTTCAAAATATTATAGTAAGTAATAAAGCAATGAATAGTAATTAATGTAATATGTATATAATTTTATGTACAACGGTAGTCGTTGTCAATTAGTTTTTAGGGTTCTGTAACCAAAACATAAATGATTTGTATCGGATAATATCATTTTGCACGTTATATTTTTTTACGAGTCAAACTTAAATTTTATACAAAAGCTATTAACATTTTTTTTAATATGCACTAAGTACATATAGGTACTGTAAAGTCTCAATTGTGATATATTATATGATAACTCAAAGGTGACTGACTGACTGACATAGTGATCTATCAACGCACACACAACGAACCACTGGACGGATCGGGTTGAAATTTGGTATACAATTCTACCCCCTAAGGCACAAAATCGGGGATGAAAGTTTGTACCATGAAAATTTTCATTTTCCACGCAGGCTAAGCTGCGGGCAACTTTTAGTTATCTAATAAAACATTGTGTGTACTTTCTTTAAGATACATTTAATAATTACTTAAGGTTTTCTATGTACATGCGACACACACTTGGCAGGTTTTATTTAATCATATCGTACCAAAATATTCAGTTCTTATTAAATGAATGAATCTAAATAAAAAGGCAATTACTATTCACACGTTTTTTCTTTATGTAATAAAAAGTGTTCATTCTATTTTTTATATAATTAATTAAGAATTCTTGACCATTTATCATACTTATATAATTTTGTAGGTAGGTTATATGATATTACAATTTCATTCATACCGTAAGCTTTTGATATAAATCATAATACCTACCCACATAAAACTCGAAAAAAATATTAATTAATAAGGTAAATGATATACTCTTATGTAGAAATTGTGTGTTCAAGTGTGCGTGTTAAAACAGGTACTTTGTATTCAAGTATACAGAAAATTATATTTATATTGTACTTTTTATGATTTTAATTTTGTTTTTGATTCTAAACTTAGGTAATAAATAGTAAATAACCAAAATAATTTGGGTATATTTAAAAAGTAGGTCGTTTTAAACTGTGAACGGAAAAAAATATTTGTATTAGCATATTTTAAAATAGTTAGTTATGTAGTTTATGAATAAAATTATGTACCTATTTGTGGATGTATTTTTTATTTTAAATCTTTATTTTAAAACGAGAGTGAAAAATAAAATTAGACAGAATATATTATATAAACTAATTTTACCATTCTATCAAGTAAAAGTATGTTTGTATATCTAGAGTAAATTTCATTTTAGTAAGTATATTTTGATTTTTATAAATAAAATGATATTCTAAATTACATTGCTTTTTAAATTCATAATAAAATACCTTATAGAACTTTCTTCACTTTAAAGTGCACATACTTAAAAAAAATTATTTTACAATTTAAGCGCTTAATAAAAATATAAAAATTACCAATTAAAATATTTTCTATTAAAAATGTTTACTAAATTATTTTCTACAATAAAAAAGAACTCACCATCAACGAGAAAAAAATCCAAAAAATGCAACAAAAAAATCACTCAATTTGACATGAATTCTAAACGTCAGAAAGCGTCAAATCCGTTGCGCGCGCGCAGCTGTCACCCGTGCGCTACCCGACCACAACTAGCGACTGGGCTCACTCAACACACTTCCTACCAAAGCCCGCTTACACATTAGAAATGCGAACTTTTAACGGATTTAAAGCACGGTTTATTTTTGGTTGGAGGAAAATTTAAAGAAAATACGGGAGTGTTTACTACGTGTTCTTACGCCTTCTATAATTAGATTTCTTCTTATTATATTGTATGGTATTACTTATTTTACACCTAAAATTTTACTAAGCGTAAGTTTGAATCAAAATAAAATATAATTTATTTAAAGTAATAGGTATATATAGTTTAAAAAAATTGCCTACAATACTATTTATCTACACAATTATTTACACCAAACATTTATTTTATATCAGGTGTTACTATTAGCCCGATCAAAAATCGAAGACACTTCACAAATCACAGCACTGCCTTTTACCACAAAACTTAGTTTAAAAGCAAGCCATTAAATAAAAAATTATAATAACTAACGGTTATCAATTAAGAAGAAATGGAAAGTGCGCGCGTTTGTTATGAAAATCTTGTTTCCATTAAACTGCTCTCGCCAACCCGTGCTTTATGGTATTATTATTATTTTTAATTACCATTATATTTTCAAATTGTTATTGAGTAGATAAAATAAAAGGAAAGTAATTTATTACTGACATATCAACGTAAGTTCAAACCAAGGTTCAAACTGACTGAGATTTAGAGACATGAAATTTTGATGATACCTTTTTTATAAATTTAATAGCAATCCGCGCGCGGCCTCGCCCGCTTTGTAGAAAATTTGACGAAGTATATACTAAAACCTTCCTCTTGAAGGACTCCATCTATTTAAAAACCGCTTCAAAATCCGTTGCGTAATTTTGAAGATTTAAGCATACATATAGAGACGATCAGACAGCGAC
>CAJQZN010039768.1:0-16394 GCA_907164685.1 Colias eurytheme
AACAGAAGAGTTGAGTTAAAATAGACCCAAGTTTTGATAGCAAAAGTACATTGTACCTATTCCTTTGAAGAATAATAAACATAATATTAAAGTATGATTGGTTTTTATTCAATTATAAGTAACTAGCTTTAGCTTGCGGGTTCACTCGAGTGGTACTGGATAAAAAGTAGCCTATGTGCTAATCCAGACTATACTCTATCCCTGGTCTAAATTTCATAAAGATCCGATCAGCTGTTTTTGCGTGAATGAGTAACAAACATTATATGTATATTCTTACAACCTTTCATGTTTATATAATATTATAGTAGGACTAGTAAACCCGCATAGTTCCTGTTACCGTGGGATTTCCGGGATAAAACCTATCCTATGTTGATATCCTAGTTGATCTAAGTTTGCCCTGTATAATCTATATGTGTGCTAAATTTTTTCATTGTCCTCAGAAACATTCGCATTTATACTATTAGTAATTATAGCATAATAATTAGCATTTTTAAACCAAATGAAATATATGCACCGTAGGTAATATATGGCATTAACATCAATTTCTTTTTGTAAAATATACAACACGACATTGAACAACATACTAACAGTTTTTAATTGCATTAAGTGTCACATTTATTTTTTAAATATAAGTGTGTTAAAAAATTTTACGATGACAGTGTAATTAAAGAATATTTATCCTTCCTTTTACAATAATAAAATATAATATATTTATTAGAGCCGCTGGTTTATTTATAGCCCAAATATAAACACGATAACGCATAAGGCAAACAAAATATAACAAAATTGTGTTGTGTTGTGTTGTTGGTCAGTCGTACTGTAACCATGAAGCGATTAGTAATAATACTTCTTTTGGTTCATATAATATTGTCATATCCTAAACAAAAGCATAATCATAATGAAAAGCATAAGCATAATCATAATCGTAATGAAAAGCATAAGCATAAGCATAAGCATAAGCATAGTGATGAATCTATTTATCCAGAATATGAAGAATATAGAGAATATATGGACTCGGGTAAGTTTGAACCTAAACCTGGGCTAAACAACAGCATTGATATTGATTTTATAGCAAATATGAAACAATGTCCATCCGGGAACGTTAGAGCTCCGTGGGGGCATTGCGTGACTTGTGAAGAGTAAGTAGCATCTTTTTTTATTAATAATATCTATTCATTTCATTATTGCACGTACAAAACATATTTTAAAATATTATATTTATTTGAACACAAGATTTCTTTTACATAAATTTTTGCTTCTAAAAATCTACAGTGCCTTGTAGTGGTCAAAAAAGAGTAGGTACATACGCGCAACATTTTTGTCTGAAACCGCTAATAGACGACCATCTATATCTATACTAATATTATAAAGAGGAAAGGTTTGTAATTATGTAAGTATGTATGTATGTATGGTTTTCACGCATAAACTACTGGACCGATTTCAAAAATTCTTTCACCATTAGAAAGCTGCATCTTCACTGAGCAACATAGGCTATATTGCATTTTCAAAAAATTAGATATCCTTACCAAAAATGCAATAATGTAACCCAAGGTGTAAAAAATTCCATTATAAAAATTCTGTCATCGCGTGCGCTGCGGCATCTATTCCTTGAAGTACGAGGATGGTTCTTATGAAAAAAAACGTAAACATGTAGGTACCACGGGCGAAGCCGGGGCGGACCGCTAGTACATATTATCTATACATATAATAAATCTGTAGAAGGGTCAATTCTGTACATTGAAAATATTGAAAAAATAAATAGCAGGGGGTGTTACTGGATCGATACCAAACCCAAATATTTGATTAAAAAAATTTTTGTCTGTCTGTCTGTCTGTCTGTATGTGAAGACATCACGTGAAAACTAACGGTTCGATTTCGATGAAACTTGGTATAATTATACCTTATTATCCTGGGCGTAAAATAGGATACTTTTTATCCTGGAAAAATACGTAGAAAAAAAATAATCTTAATTTTTCAGTTTTATCCATTGACGTTGTTCTGTAGAACCGCGAACACACGTTTGGTATTATTAGCCTAGCCGTATTTGAGTCCAATAGATATTTATAAGATGTTATTGTCAGAGTTACTCAAAATGGAGAAATAAACCATCCACGCGAAGACCGACATCCGCGCGGACGGAGTCGCGGGCGGAAGCTAGTATAAAATAAAACCCGTTTCTCGTTGCCACGGCATAACCGTGTGAACGGCCGAACCGATTTCAATAATTATTTTTTTATAAATAATTATTGAAATCGGTGAAGCCGGGGAAGCCGGGGCGGACCGCTAGTAACTAATAGATTACGAGCGAATTAAAAATGTGACATTTCGTACCGAATTTTGCGGTATTTATAAAATAACTAGCTGTGTACCGCGGTTTTACCTGCAGTGCTCCGCTGACCGCTCCTGTTGGTCTCAGCGTGATGATATGTATATAGCCTATCCTTCCTCGATAAATAGGCTATCTAACACCGAAAGAATTTTTCAAATCGCACCTTTAGTTCATGAGATTAGTGCGTTCAAACAAACAAACAAACTCTTCGGCTTTATAACATTATATTAGTAACTAGCGACCCGCCCCGGCTTCGCACGGGTGCAATGCTGATACTAAATACACTACAGAAAAACTGTGAACGTTGGATATAAAAACATAGCGGCCCGCACGGGTATAAAATAGATAGCCGGGCGGCTGGCCGGTACCGCCGCAAACGCTACGTCCCGCAATTTTTAAATCTGTAATATCTTCGAAAATATTCACTTAAATCATACGGTGTAAAGGGCCATATAGATCTATGGCGATTAACACACGACACCGCGCACCGCGGCGGTTGGCAGTGAATCCCTACGAGGAACGGACCGTTCGACCGCGCGGTCGGGCGGGCGGTGTATGTGTATTTGGTATCAACGGATTTAATAGAAGCCAATGCAACTTGAGAACCGCTTCACCGCCAACCGCGGCGGGACGCGGCACCGTGTGTTAATCGCCTATATAATGAAAAATGTATTCAAGGTATTTAATTGGTTAAGGATTAATTCTATATTGGTTAAAATCGCATCGAAAATTAGCCATTATTTCTCGTAAAAAGTAAATGACAAGAAAAAGTTATTGTGGTTATCCATGAGAGATAGACATATACCATCGCGGACTTTTCTGCAGACCTTTTCAATGTGTATAATACTTACACACATACATTATTTTGATAAAACTCGTAGGGTTCAGCCTGCGTTTGCAATGTAAGCTGAAAAAATGTAATTTTTTACGACCTCACATTAGAAACCTCCAAAATAACAGTACTTCTCCACTATTTAATGGATGTTATTATACATATAAACCTTCCTCTTGAATCTTGAATCACTCTATCTATTAAAAAAAAACCGCATCAAGATCCGTTGCGTAGTTTCAAAGATTTAAGCGTACAAAGGGACATAGGGACACAGGGACAGGGAAAGCGACTTTGTTTTATACTATGTAGTGATGATGATGATAGCAGATGTATTATTTTTGTTCCAGGTACAAGCTAAAAACAAAGCGTAATGGGCGAAATTGTTTAACGTAATTCATCATCATCATCGATTTAGAGATGATAACAGACCATCTTCCTTGTAACATAATGTCTTAAAGTAAGTATTATCACAGTAGTGCAATATTATAGGAAACTTGCAAACACCTTAAAGGCTTATTACACTACCCGATATGAAGGGCCCTGCATCTAGGGTGGGCGTGTTCCCTAGTTAGTGTGGCGCTTATTACACTTCTCTGCAAATTGGGCCCTAACTCAGTTTATACGCGAATGTCTAGAGAGATAAACGTATTGTTGCATTTTACATTATGCCGCCGTCAGTATCGAAACTTCAAAAAGTTGCTGTAGCAGTGTCAACTGTTGACGCAATAACAAATATTAAAAAAAGAAGAGAAAGATCTGGGTGAAAGAGTATTTGCGGTTACGTGAAAAGCTTTCAAATATGCAAATACTAAGCGTGCTTGAACCGGGAGTTTTAATGAATTAATTAGAGTAGGTGCAGAACAATTTGAACACTTGTTGAGTTTTAAAACAATTAAATAAACAATTGATTTAAACAATTTATTTATTTGTTAACATGGCGGTGTGATCACAAACATTTGGAACTTCCCTTTTAAGTTATATAAACCTGTAGTAGGGAAGTTTGGTGACACCTTACATACAAAAGCAAGACTCTCAAGTTTGGTGTGTTTTCGAGCGAAGCATGGCACAGCTACAGCCTTGGCACACGTAACGGATGACATCATATCAGATAGTGACAACGGAATGGGTAATATTATGATTTTACTGGATTTCACTCGTGCGTTTGACTCCATCGATAAAGAACTTTTGTTAGCTAAATTAAAATACTACGGGGTCAATTCAAATTCTTGTGATTGGTTCAAATCGTATCTGTCGGATAGGAAACAGTTTGTCGTTACCGAAAATGAGGGTTGTTTGAAATACTCGCGAACTGAACTGACTCCGCGTGGTTGTCCTCAGGGTTCTATACTCAGCCCGGTTTTGTTCACGTTGTATACTGCCGATCTCATTGAACACATTAAACACGGTAAGGTACACTTATATGCCGACGATACACAGCTATATTATCCTATAGATTCCAATAATTCTACAGTCACAGAACGCCACATTAACGAGGATTTAGAACAAGTGTCGTTATGGTCTAAACAAAACGCCCTGGTACTTAACGCGTCCAAATCTCAATACATAATCCTAGGTACAAAAAATCAAATTCAAAAAATAAAAAATCTTAATTTTAATATAAAAATTAATAATGCACCATTAGTTGGAGTGGATAAGGTTAGGAATCTCGGCTTGATTTTGGATGGGCAGCTTAAATATGAGGATCACATAAACATCACAATCAGAAATGCCTTCTACAGACTGAAAGTACTGTATGGTCTTAGGCAGGATCTATCAGAGAGCGTTAAAGTAATGCTGACAGAATCATTAGTTTTGTCACATTTTAACTACTGCGATACCGTCTATGGCCCCCGCCTATACGCCAAAACCGAGCGAGCAATTCAGCGAGTGCAGAACGCATGCGCTCGTTTCTGCTTCGCCATACCAAAACGTGCGCATATCACACCTTACCTGAATAGTCAAAAAATCCTCAAGATGGCGGGTCGTAGGCAGTTACATTTAGCAGGTCTGGTACATAGGCTGGTGCACACGGAGGCTCCTGTCTACCTCTATAAAAAACTAACATGGACTCAAGAGTACCATACGAAAGATACACGAGGTAGAAGCAACAATGCCTTAATCATACCGAAACACCACACGTCAGGTTTTAAGGGTGGATTCAAGTATTCTGCTTCAAAGATCTGGAACGACCTTCCACCACCCTTAAAGCTTAGTATGTCTTATGTATCATTCAAGTATAAATACAAAAGGATACTCTTGAACAAACAGACAGCAGAATCAACACGCAGGTAAAACAATTTTTTATTACAAATATTCCCATCCATATACACATACATATATATTTTCATTCATATATAATATATAATATATACGCCCTCTGATTTATTTAAATATCTATGTAAGTATAATAATATTGTTTATTTTGTTTTATAATATATATATGCATATTATATCATGTACACAATATGTAGACGTATTTATAAATTTTTACGTTTATTGATAGGAACAGTTATAGATGTAATTTTATTTTATTATTAGTATTTATATAAATGTAGGACCTCGGAAATACGCGGGCAGACTGAAAATCAGCGCTGTTCGGGTGTTAGCCCACAGCATGGCTGAGTCTGTTCCGATTGCCTAATACGTGTTTACTTTTAAGTTAAGTTAGTCTAAGTTTTTGTTGGCAATAAAGCTTTTTTTCTTTCTTTCTTTCAAAAATATATAAAAATGAATCGCAAAATGTGTTGGTAAGCGCATAACTCGAGAACGGCTGAACCGATTTCGATAATTCTTTTTTTATTATATTCCTTGAAGTACGAGGATGGTTTTTATGTAGAGAAAACGTAAATATGTACCACGGGCGAAGCCGGGGCGGACCGCTAGTTGAATATTAAAAAAGCCTTCCCTGCGAAGTTTTCATTAATTAGAATCGTTAAGATAAGGTATTCTTAAAATAATGTTATATTTGAAATTGTCGTGAAATTGTAAGCGGAAAATTGTCGTATTTTCAAAAATACAAAATAATTTAATAATTGTCTCGTAATTGTAACAGTAAAAGATTAATGTATTATTGTACAATATAATATTACTTCCTTGTTAATTTACAATTATTAATTATTATTTATTATTTATTTTCAGGTTTTAAAATTTATTTGAAACCTGAAAATAAATAATATGTGAAAAAGTTCTTCAGATACAATATTCCTACCAAGAATCCATTGAAAAGATTATATATTTTATTCTAATATACATAATATACAGAATATAATATATTAAAATCTTTATAATCTATTTATTTATAGTTTCAAAGTTACCTTTATAGTTTCATATTTCATATGAACAGGGAAATACAAAAATTATCGTATTCATATACAGTTAATTTATTATACCTAGTTCTGACTTGATACAAATATTAATTAAACTACAAATAATATTTAAAAAAATGTCTTTGGCAATTTAAGACTTTATAGTTTATACTCACTAATAATCTCTCGATTACTAGTAAAGTCCTGTGTTCCCAAGTGGGGTAAGGGGCAGATATGCATTATGCATACATCTGTTGCACTGATCGATTTTCTTTAGGTACAAATAGGTGATCAGCCTTCTGTGTTCTGCCAGACCGAGACATTTTGGTTCTTCGTCTCCACCGGGATCGAAGGAAAAAAACGTCGATTAATATAGCGTATAAACAATTGCACCTTGCAGTGGTGGCTCAGTCATGATGAGCTTGGACTTCAAATCAATAAGCAGTGTTGCAGGCGTGTGTGCAGGAAGTAAATTGATTTTTCAATTTATCTGCGCTTGTACCATCGCCACTGCTATACAGTCAAGGAAAACATTGTGAGGAAACCGAAATGTCGAAGAATCATAAGTTATAATTATTACATTTTAAAGCACACATAGATACGTCCTAAACATGATGAAGCAATAAACTTGCGATAAAAACCGCAATAATGAACAAGTATCAATAAATAAATAAAATAAAATAAATCTTTATTTCACCTTTAGATTAAATACAAAATTGAATATGAGGCTCTGGTTCTCTTGCTAGGCATAGCCTGTGTTAAGAGAGCCAGTCCCTTCCCTTAATACATCTTGGTCTTGATAAAGGTAAAAATCAATGGTTTATAATATATTCCAAAGTGTTACTTCATATTATGTACCTACTGCTCTTGAAAATAAGGAAGTGAATTAAGGAAGAACATTAAATTTTTGAAAACAATAATGTCAGATCAAAAGACAATCATCCACTTATTGAAGTAGTTTTAAAGGTTGAAAATAATAGTATTGATGATAAACGCACAAAAAGATCACTTGAAGAACATAAGGATTATGAATATGTAAATTCTAATGGAATGCAGGAAGTTCCGTAGATACTGCTTTCCGAATCGGTGGTAAATTTTAAAATATGTAATGACGTTTCAAAAGTGCTTCTATAAGAAGTCTAATTGAATGAATAAATGTTTGAGTTTGAGTTTGAGTTCTGGTTTTAAGGGCTATTATCTATCCGTGCTCCCGTGGTTTTACAAGATCTCTGTGGGGACACTGTATTAACTGTGAACAGTAAGTTATTTATTTCCTTTGAAACCGGATTAACATAAAATAGTTTGTTCTGGTGTTGCAAATAAATAAATAAATCCAAGCAACGATCGTCACTAACAAATTAATTTAAATTTTAATGCATTCTATTCTGATAACTATACTAACATTACAAAGCTGAATTCTTAGGAACTACATCCATTTTGAAAAAATCTTTCAGTGTTTGATAGTCCATTTATCTAGGAGAGCTATATGTTTATATCATGCCACCACCCACTATAGTTTGGTGCTCAGACCAACAGGAGCGTAGAAATACGGGTAAAACCACAGAGCACAGTATTATTTATGTATATGTAAAATATGATAAGAAATGCAACGATAAACTCTGAACGAAAGTTATCTCAGTCAGTTTATTGTAATCATGAAGCGGTGTCTCGAATTAGTCGCAATTATTTTATCTCTTAATATTTGCGTAAATTCATATTCCGTGTATCCTAAGAAATCAGAAATAGCTGGCCATGAAGAAGTTAGAGTAATAGATATTATGAGTGATGAAATTCTAAATGACGTCACGTTACTAAATGTTTTACCAAATATGCAATCATGTCCATTCGGAAGAGTTAGAGCTGCGTGTGGACTTTGCATCACTTGTAAAGAATAAGTTTTATCTTTCTTTATCTATACCTATAAATATTATAAAGCAAAAGAGTTTGTTTGTTTTTTGAACGCGCTAATCTCAGGAACTACTAAAAAAAAGGGCTATAGGCTATATAATATCATCACGCTAAGACCAACAGGAAAAATGCGGATAAAACTGCGGGGCATAGCTAGTGAGCTATTTGGTAATAGGTGGGTATAAAAGGTAAGTCTAAAACCGCATATAGACGACCATAACTAAGGTATTACGAGCGAATGAAAAATGTGAGATTTGTTTACATTTTAAGTAATATTACAGTATTACAATGGCGTATACACAAGCAGAGTCTTGTTTTTTTGAACGCGCTAAACTCAGGAACTGCTGGTCCCATTTGAAACATTCTATCGGTGTTAGGTAGCCCATTTATCGAGGAAGGCCATAGCCTACACTCTATAGGCTATATATCATCACGCTAAGACCAACAGGAGCGCTGCGGGTAAAACCGCGGGGCACAGCTCGTTAATAATATCTAATACAGTTTTATGAATTATTTTAAAGCATTGATTTTCTTTTCAGATACATGAGGATTTTCGGAAAAGCTGGAAAAGACTGCTAAAAACAGAAGAGTTGAGTTAAAATAGACCCAAGTTTTGATAGCAAAAGTACATTGTACCTATTCCTTTGAAGAATAATAAACATAATATTAAAGTATGATTGGTTTTTATTCAATTATAAGTAACTAGCTTTAGCTTGCGGGTTCACTCGAGTGGTACTGGATAAAAAGTAGCCTATGTGCTAATCCAGACTATACTCTATCCCTGGTCTAAATTTCATAAAGATCCGATCAGCTGTTTTTGCGTGAATGAGTAACAAACATTATATGTATATTCTTACAACCTTTCATGTTTATATAATATTATAGTAGGACTAGTAAACCCGCATAGTTCCTGTTACCGTGGGATTTCCGGGATAAAACCTATCCTATGTTGATATCCTAGTTGATCTAAGTTTGCCCTGTATAATCTATATGTGTGCTAAATTTTTTCATTGTCCTCAGAAACATTCGCATTTATACTATTAGTAATTATAGCATAATAATTAGCATTTTTAAACCAAATGAAATATATGCACCGTAGGTAATATATGGCATTAACATCAATTTCTTTTTGTAAAATATACAACACGACATTGAACAACATACTAACAGTTTTTAATTGCATTAAGTGTCACATTTATTTTTTAAATATAAGTGTGTTAAAAAATTTTACGATGACAGTGTAATTAAAGAATATTTATCCTTCCTTTTACAATAATAAAATATAATATATTTATTAGAGCCGCTGGTTTATTTATAGCCCAAATATAAACACGATAACGCATAAGGCAAACAAAATATAACAAAATTGTGTTGTGTTGTGTTGTTGGTCAGTCGTACTGTAACCATGAAGCGATTAGTAATAATACTTCTTTTGGTTCATATAATATTGTCATATCCTAAACAAAAGCATAATCATAATGAAAAGCATAAGCATAATCATAATCGTAATGAAAAGCATAAGCATAAGCATAAGCATAAGCATAGTGATGAATCTATTTATCCAGAATATGAAGAATATAGAGAATATATGGACTCGGGTAAGTTTGAACCTAAACCTGGGCTAAACAACAGCATTGATATTGATTTTATAGCAAATATGAAACAATGTCCATCCGGGAACGTTAGAGCTCCGTGGGGGCATTGCGTGACTTGTGAAGAGTAAGTAGCATCTTTTTTTATTAATAATATCTATTCATTTCATTATTGCACGTACAAAACATATTTTAAAATATTATATTTATTTGAACACAAGATTTCTTTTACATAAATTTTTGCTTCTAAAAATCTACAGTGCCTTGTAGTGGTCAAAAAAGAGTAGGTACATACGCGCAACATTTTTGTCTGAAACCGCTAATAGACGACCATCTATATCTATACTAATATTATAAAGAGGAAAGGTTTGTAATTATGTAAGTATGTATGTATGTATGGTTTTCACGCATAAACTACTGGACCGATTTCAAAAATTCTTTCACCATTAGAAAGCTGCATCTTCACTGAGCAACATAGGCTATATTGCATTTTCAAAAAATTAGATATCCTTACCAAAAATGCAATAATGTAACCCAAGGTGTAAAAAATTCCATTATAAAAATTCTGTCATCGCGTGCGCTGCGGCATCTATTCCTTGAAGTACGAGGATGGTTCTTATGAAAAAAAACGTAAACATGTAGGTACCACGGGCGAAGCCGGGGCGGACCGCTAGTACATATTATCTATACATATAATAAATCTGTAGAAGGGTCAATTCTGTACATTGAAAATATTGAAAAAATAAATAGCAGGGGGTGTTACTGGATCGATACCAAACCCAAATATTTGATTAAAAAAATTTTTGTCTGTCTGTCTGTCTGTCTGTATGTGAAGACATCACGTGAAAACTAACGGTTCGATTTCGATGAAACTTGGTATAATTATACCTTATTATCCTGGGCGTAAAATAGGATACTTTTTATCCTGGAAAAATACGTAGAAAAAAAATAATCTTAATTTTTCAGTTTTATCCATTGACGTTGTTCTGTAGAACCGCGAACACACGTTTGGTATTATTAGCCTAGCCGTATTTGAGTCCAATAGATATTTATAAGATGTTATTGTCAGAGTTACTCAAAATGGAGAAATAAACCATCCACGCGAAGACCGACATCCGCGCGGACGGAGTCGCGGGCGGAAGCTAGTATAAAATAAAACCCGTTTCTCGTTGCCACGGCATAACCGTGTGAACGGCCGAACCGATTTCAATAATTATTTTTTTATAAATAATTATTGAAATCGGTGAAGCCGGGGAAGCCGGGGCGGACCGCTAGTAACTAATAGATTACGAGCGAATTAAAAATGTGACATTTCGTACCGAATTTTGCGGTATTTATAAAATAACTAGCTGTGTACCGCGGTTTTACCTGCAGTGCTCCGCTGACCGCTCCTGTTGGTCTCAGCGTGATGATATGTATATAGCCTATCCTTCCTCGATAAATAGGCTATCTAACACCGAAAGAATTTTTCAAATCGCACCTTTAGTTCATGAGATTAGTGCGTTCAAACAAACAAACAAACTCTTCGGCTTTATAACATTATATTAGTAACTAGCGACCCGCCCCGGCTTCGCACGGGTGCAATGCTGATACTAAATACACTACAGAAAAACTGTGAACGTTGGATATAAAAACATAGCGGCCCGCACGGGTATAAAATAGATAGCCGGGCGGCTGGCCGGTACCGCCGCAAACGCTACGTCCCGCAATTTTTAAATCTGTAATATCTTCGAAAATATTCACTTAAATCATACGGTGTAAAGGGCCATATAGATCTATGGCGATTAACACACGACACCGCGCACCGCGGCGGTTGGCAGTGAATCCCTACGAGGAACGGACCGTTCGACCGCGCGGTCGGGCGGGCGGTGTATGTGTATTTGGTATCAACGGATTTAATAGAAGCCAATGCAACTTGAGAACCGCTTCACCGCCAACCGCGGCGGGACGCGGCACCGTGTGTTAATCGCCTATATAATGAAAAATGTATTCAAGGTATTTAATTGGTTAAGGATTAATTCTATATTGGTTAAAATCGCATCGAAAATTAGCCATTATTTCTCGTAAAAAGTAAATGACAAGAAAAAGTTATTGTGGTTATCCATGAGAGATAGACATATACCATCGCGGACTTTTCTGCAGACCTTTTCAATGTGTATAATACTTACACACATACATTATTTTGATAAAACTCGTAGGGTTCAGCCTGCGTTTGCAATGTAAGCTGAAAAAATGTAATTTTTTACGACCTCACATTAGAAACCTCCAAAATAACAGTACTTCTCCACTATTTAATGGATGTTATTATACATATAAACCTTCCTCTTGAATCTTGAATCACTCTATCTATTAAAAAAAAACCGCATCAAGATCCGTTGCGTAGTTTCAAAGATTTAAGCGTACAAAGGGACATAGGGACACAGGGACAGGGAAAGCGACTTTGTTTTATACTATGTAGTGATGATGATGATAGCAGATGTATTATTTTTGTTCCAGGTACAAGCTAAAAACAAAGCGTAATGGGCGAAATTGTTTAACGTAATTCATCATCATCATCGATTTAGAGATGATAACAGACCATCTTCCTTGTAACATAATGTCTTAAAGTAAGTATTATCACAGTAGTGCAATATTATAGGAAACTTGCAAACACCTTAAAGGCTTATTACACTACCCGATATGAAGGGCCCTGCATCTAGGGTGGGCGTGTTCCCTAGTTAGTGTGGCGCTTATTACACTTCTCTGCAAATTGGGCCCTAACTCAGTTTATACGCGAATGTCTAGAGAGATAAACGTATTGTTGCATTTTACATTATGCCGCCGTCAGTATCGAAACTTCAAAAAGTTGCTGTAGCAGTGTCAACTGTTGACGCAATAACAAATATTAAAAAAAGAAGAGAAAGATCTGGGTGAAAGAGTATTTGCGGTTACGTGAAAAGCTTTCAAATATGCAAATACTAAGCGTGCTTGAACCGGGAGTTTTAATGAATTAATTAGAGTAGGTGCAGAACAATTTGAACACTTGTTGAGTTTTAAAACAATTAAATAAACAATTGATTTAAACAATTTATTTATTTGTTAACATGGCGGTGTGATCACAAACATTTGGAACTTCCCTTTTAAGTTATATAAACCTGTAGTAGGGAAGTTTGGTGACACCTTACATACAAAAGCAAGACTCTCAAGTTTGGTGTGTTTTCGAGCGAAGCATGGCACAGCTACAGCCTTGGCACACGTAACGGATGACATCATATCAGATAGTGACAACGGAATGGGTAATATTATGATTTTACTGGATTTCACTCGTGCGTTTGACTCCATCGATAAAGAACTTTTGTTAGCTAAATTAAAATACTACGGGGTCAATTCAAATTCTTGTGATTGGTTCAAATCGTATCTGTCGGATAGGAAACAGTTTGTCGTTACCGAAAATGAGGGTTGTTTGAAATACTCGCGAACTGAACTGACTCCGCGTGGTTGTCCTCAGGGTTCTATACTCAGCCCGGTTTTGTTCACGTTGTATACTGCCGATCTCATTGAACACATTAAACACGGTAAGGTACACTTATATGCCGACGATACACAGCTATATTATCCTATAGATTCCAATAATTCTACAGTCACAGAACGCCACATTAACGAGGATTTAGAACAAGTGTCGTTATGGTCTAAACAAAACGCCCTGGTACTTAACGCGTCCAAATCTCAATACATAATCCTAGGTACAAAAAATCAAATTCAAAAAATAAAAAATCTTAATTTTAATATAAAAATTAATAATGCACCATTAGTTGGAGTGGATAAGGTTAGGAATCTCGGCTTGATTTTGGATGGGCAGCTTAAATATGAGGATCACATAAACATCACAATCAGAAATGCCTTCTACAGACTGAAAGTACTGTATGGTCTTAGGCAGGATCTATCAGAGAGCGTTAAAGTAATGCTGACAGAATCATTAGTTTTGTCACATTTTAACTACTGCGATACCGTCTATGGCCCCCGCCTATACGCCAAAACCGAGCGAGCAATTCAGCGAGTGCAGAACGCATGCGCTCGTTTCTGCTTCGCCATACCAAAACGTGCGCATATCACACCTTACCTGAATAGTCAAAAAATCCTCAAGATGGCGGGTCGTAGGCAGTTACATTTAGCAGGTCTGGTACATAGGCTGGTGCACACGGAGGCTCCTGTCTACCTCTATAAAAAACTAACATGGACTCAAGAGTACCATACGAAAGATACACGAGGTAGAAGCAACAATGCCTTAATCATACCGAAACACCACACGTCAGGTTTTAAGGGTGGATTCAAGTATTCTGCTTCAAAGATCTGGAACGACCTTCCACCACCCTTAAAGCTTAGTATGTCTTATGTATCATTCAAGTATAAATACAAAAGGATACTCTTGAACAAACAGACAGCAGAATCAACACGCAGGTAAAACAATTTTTTATTACAAATATTCCCATCCATATACACATACATATATATTTTCATTCATATATAATATATAATATATACGCCCTCTGATTTATTTAAATATCTATGTAAGTATAATAATATTGTTTATTTTGTTTTATAATATATATATGCATATTATATCATGTACACAATATGTAGACGTATTTATAAATTTTTACGTTTATTGATAGGAACAGTTATAGATGTAATTTTATTTTATTATTAGTATTTATATAAATGTAGGACCTCGGAAATACGCGGGCAGACTGAAAATCAGCGCTGTTCGGGTGTTAGCCCACAGCATGGCTGAGTCTGTTCCGATTGCCTAATACGTGTTTACTTTTAAGTTAAGTTAGTCTAAGTTTTTGTTGGCAATAAAGCTTTTTTTCTTTCTTTCTTTCAAAAATATATAAAAATGAATCGCAAAATGTGTTGGTAAGCGCATAACTCGAGAACGGCTGAACCGATTTCGATAATTCTTTTTTTATTATATTCCTTGAAGTACGAGGATGGTTTTTATGTAGAGAAAACGTAAATATGTACCACGGGCGAAGCCGGGGCGGACCGCTAGTTGAATATTAAAAAAGCCTTCCCTGCGAAGTTTTCATTAATTAGAATCGTTAAGATAAGGTATTCTTAAAATAATGTTATATTTGAAATTGTCGTGAAATTGTAAGCGGAAAATTGTCGTATTTTCAAAAATACAAAATAATTTAATAATTGTCTCGTAATTGTAACAGTAAAAGATTAATGTATTATTGTACAATATAATATTACTTCCTTGTTAATTTACAATTATTAATTATTATTTATTATTTATTTTCAGGTTTTAAAATTTATTTGAAACCTGAAAATAAATAATATGTGAAAAAGTTCTTCAGATACAATATTCCTACCAAGAATCCATTGAAAAGATTATATATTTTATTCTAATATACATAATATACAGAATATAATATATTAAAATCTTTATAATCTATTTATTTATAGTTTCAAAGTTACCTTTATAGTTTCATATTTCATATGAACAGGGAAATACAAAAATTATCGTATTCATATACAGTTAATTTATTATACCTAGTTCTGACTTGATACAAATATTAATTAAACTACAAATAATATTTAAAAAAATGTCTTTGGCAATTTAAGACTTTATAGTTTATACTCACTAATAATCTCTCGATTACTAGTAAAGTCCTGTGTTCCCAAGTGGGGTAAGGGGCAGATATGCATTATGCATACATCTGTTGCACTGATCGATTTTCTTTAGGTACAAATAGGTGATCAGCCTTCTGTGTTCTGCCAGACCGAGACATTTTGGTTCTTCGTCTCCACCGGGATCGAAGGAAAAAAACGTCGATTAATATAGCGTATAAACAATTGCACCTTGCAGTGGTGGCTCAGTCATGATGAGCTTGGACTTCAAATCAATAAGCAGTGTTGCAGGCGTGTGTGCAGGAAGTAAATTGATTTTTCAATTTATCTGCGCTTGTACCATCGCCACTGCTATACAGTCAAGGAAAACATTGTGAGGAAACCGAAATGTCGAAGAATCATAAGTTATAATTATTACATTTTAAAGCACACATAGATACGTCCTAAACATGATGAAGCAATAAACTTGCGATAAAAACCGCAATAATGAACAAGTATCAATAAATAAATAAAATAAAATAAATCTTTATTTCACCTTTAGATTAAATACAAAATTGAATATGAGGCTCTGGTTCTCTTGCTAGGCATAGCCTGTGTTAAGAGAGCCAGTCCCTTCCCTTAATACATCTTGGTCTTGATAAAGGTAAAAATCAATGGTTTATAATATATTCCAAAGTGTTACTTCATATTATGTACCTACTGCTCTTGAAAATAAGGAAGTGAATTAAGGAAGAACATTAAATTTTTGAAAACAATAATGTCAGATCAAAAGACAATCATCCACTTATTGAAGTAGTTTTAAAGGTTGAAAA
>CAJQZN010039769.1:0-14911 GCA_907164685.1 Colias eurytheme
ATGCACAAAATCACAATTGCCAAAGCATAACACATGGCTGAGCGACACCAATGAGATCTTCGCGAAACTGTATACGATAATGTACTTAATGTGCGAGTAATATAGTTTACATTCGCGTATACGATTTCACAATCGACAAAAGCGGAGCGGAGATTGGCGGAACTAAAAATTAAGCAATAATATTGAAATAGGAAAAATTCTAAGGTATTTTAAAACGATGCATTTTGCATCACACTATCGACTACTAAGATATTATCCGGGTACAAAATTGAATATTACTTGGACAGGAAGATGTACAAATCTTGTATATTTATTAAAATGCTGATATCAAGCCTGACGTTCGTAATATTTCTACAATTTTCTTTAAGTCTTTTATTCTGAACATCAAGAGCTTAAGCTAGCGTATAAAGAAATTACTATGATGTAAATTATCAGTATAAAAAATTCTTATATTGTATTCTCCGCTTTGCTTTTATGAATTTCGGCGTTCAGTGTAGCGGATACATAAGGAATGGGTATGGTGGATGTGTCTATAACGAATATAAACATTTTCCTGAAATATATGGGAATACTTTAGAAATATTCTTGCTTATTGTATGCAATGAATTTCTACCAATAAAAATTTAATCAAATAGACGGGGCCTAACCATTTACTATAAGTTTTGATTGTAATATTATTGTTTGAAGAAATCTTGTTTCAATAATATTATGTTTTCTTCTCATAAAAAATTTGGAAGTATAAAATCATGCAAAAGTATAAGGGCATTATTTTAGATATGTTTTACACTTTACAGTATACAAAACTATTGAATTTGAAAGCGTATAGATATGGTACTTTTATATTATGTAAGTTATCTTTGCATTATCCATACAATAGAAAGTTACAATCATAGGAAAAGCCTAGCAATGCATCATCAATTTCTAAGAAATACAAGTATGTACTTATTATATTATGTGGACTGACTGGCTACATACAATTTAAAAAAAAATAATTGTAAATGGATTTTACCCACTACCTTTAATATTGTTTCTGTCCCTTTCATCTTAATAGAACATACATTTAAAATGCCAATAAAAATCATTTTAACTTCGAAACACAACCAATAGATCTATTATTTGCAGATTTGTTCCTTTCCTATCTCGAACAAGAAACTGCAAAAAACACATACTATTTTTCTGACCATTTAACTACCACAATATTAGGACGAAAATGACAAAAAATCCATTTACAACATTCGAATAGACACATCCACCGGCAGCAGACCGCTCAGTCGATCCTCAGCTCCCTCAAAGCTCACGAGTACGTAGTCACATTTAGTTTCGCGAAGTACTCCAACAGTCCTTGGAGACGTTTCTTAACCCTTTTCTGGTCATCCAAAGTGCAGCCAAGTATGGCGCTTTCAAAGTTCTTGTCCGTGCCACTGCTGGGGTCTGGTTGGGATGTGCACGCATTCATGTACGTTTGGCAACGTGAGTGCGCGACCACTGCGTCCTCGTGTACGGACATTACGAGTTGGTCTATGTACATGTTCACCTGGAATTAATTGGGTATAATGGTTAGATTAGATACTGATACTTCATAGATACTGCTTTCCGAATCGGTGGTAAATGTAAAAAATATGTATTGACGTTTCAAAAGTGCTTCTAGAAGAAGTCTAATTGAATAAATAAATGTTTGAAAAAAAAGATGGGAATTGTTAAAGATATATTTAATTACATATACAAACGGAAGCTTTCTTTTGTTATAATACCTATATATTCCTTATGGAAGTTGGTGGAAATATAGGCATAATTGCTTATTTTTAAGTAAGCACTTAAAAATAAGCAATTACGCGATATTTACTCGTGATAGAGATATCACTTTTTATTTATCATAATTGGAATTAGAAAATACAGATGTATGCTACAACCATTTGACTTTAAAATATCTCCGTTGTTTAACATAAATGCAATAAACGATTACTTTACAAATGACAATTGATTGGAATGCAACTGAGATCCTTATATGGTTTCTATAACATAAACTTCATTAATTATTTCATTTACGGAGCAATGCCATAAACCATTTTGTACACATAAATGCACCCGTTGTTAGATAACCTTCCAAATCAAACATCTGGTATCCATTGAATAGAATCGTTAATTTATTATCCTTGTGAAGTAACACGTGTCCTGAATCTGAGTCATTGATTAATTTGCAAGCCTAGGATTAATATCAAAGTTATAATGTGCCATTGACCTATAATCTTTTGAAGGAGGAGATACTGAAGAGAGGCGTGTTAAATGAATAATAAGGATTATGACGAAGACCATCGACCGAATCGACCGCCCAGCGTTCACGGCAATTTGGATAATTACCACCTCAATAATTACTGCAATAACAGCTGTTGTGTAGACGTGATAATTGAATAATCATTATATTATTTATATTATTGGAATATATATTGCTTGAAGTAGGAAACATTAATTTCATACATTTTAATGAGTCCTTCGGCGGTCGGCAAAATTTCGGTAATTTATACAAAAATCAATTTTGTTCATTGCTATTCCTTTCCTAATTTATATAAGACCTAATATTTAAAATTCTACTTTTACATTCAAATATTTAAATTAACTCGACTTTTAACCAATTATGATTTCAATGTCATTTTTTTATCCTAACATCTTTCAGAGACTTACGCGCTTTAAAACTGAATATTGATCATATTAAGCATTACGTATGTAAAAGTTCGAGTAGCGTTAGTGGTTTTAATCCATGTTCATTGTATTTTAATACACCGAGACCCCATTGCATATATCCAACCGCAACGAGCTATCGACCTTGCCAGGGCCTGTGTATAATGTATCATTTGAATTCCTAGCGCGCCTGGGTTCGCGTGCAAATCGTTTTACGTGTTGTAAATTCTTTTGTGATACTTTTTATGCATACGTCATATTTTTATTTATATTTGCTGTATCGAAAAGTATATTACTAGTACAGTATACTTACTAGATTATTTGAGGATTGCATTACATAATATGATATGAAGGTTAATTAAATTTCAAATTAATTTATAACAAATTTTTTTTTTTTTTTTTTATGTATGTGTAAATGCAATCTGTTCATAGAACATTCAGCACTTGGTTATGAATGTATTGAGACTTGTAGGGCGAGCGATCCAGTGATGCCAGCCGTTATTACTTTTTTTTTTTTTTTTTTTCTTTTCTTATAAATCTATGGGAGCTTTTCTTTTAAGTCTTTGGAATCTTGTGTCGTTTTTCATTAAATCCATGGCCAAAGCATTGGGATGTTTATCAAGTCTTTTTTTGTAGGAGCTCATAGAGTGCTTGATTTCGTCTTTAACTGTTCGAATTTTAAGATCGTGGTGTAACTGTTGGTTTGTAACATACCAAGGAGCGTTTGTGATTAGTCTAAGCATTTTCGATTGAAACCTTTGCAAAATTTCGATATTGGAGTTGGAAGCAGTTCCCCATAACTGGATCCCATAGGTCCAGATTGGTTTAATGATGCTTTTGTACAAAAGTAATTTATTTTCCAACGAGAGTTTAGATTTTTTGTTGAGGAGCCAGTACATTTTTCTCAGTTGAATGCCAAGGGCTTTAAGTTTAGTAAAAATATGTGTTCTCCATGTGAGTCTGCGATCCAGATAGATGCCAAGGTATTTCGCGCCATCGGCCTGAGGAATAGGTACACCATTGAGAGACACTTGTGAGCACGAGCCGTAACGAGTCGCAAATGTTACCTGTACAGACTTCTTTTCATTGGCTTTAATTCGCCAGGTTGATAACCAATCTGTAATTTTATCAAGACAGACTTGGAGGTTTTCACTAGCTTGTACTGGATTTTCGTGGATCGCTAGGGCTGCAGTGTCGTCAGCAAAAGTTCCAATTACCACGCCATCTGTCATGGGCAAATCTGCTGTAAATAGCAGGTACAGTGTAGGACCGAGTACACTTCCTTGGGGAACTCCGGCGTGAGCTTTGTGAAGGGTCGTAACATATTCTCCTTGCCTTACTTGGTAGTGTCTGTCCTCTAGATAGGACTTATAACAAATAAGGAAAAAATTGTATGCTATCGATAATCTGATAATAATAAATGCTCGCTCTTTGAGACCTGTTTATTATCTACCCTTATAATCGTAAGATGTAGCCCAAAAACATATTATTTTCTGCAGACTTGTTTCAAACTGTTCGAGATATTATTATGACTCTACTAGTATTCCTCAATAAGCAAAATCAGCTTGTGAATTTCACACATTTAAACAAAGAAAACAAAAACGTAATGAGTAAACCGTAGTAGGAAATAGTAATTTAAATTTCTGGTATGGAGTTAGAGATTAAATTTGTGCCGAGAACATTAAAAACTGACCTTAAAATTGAATAACGTAGCTACAGATTACATACTTTATTTTACAAAATAATAAAAACAATAAAAAAGATACAAGGCCGAAAATTACAAAACAACAAGTCAAGTGATGGTTATGCATGATAACTTAAAAAAAATTGATGAATGCATAAATATTTAATTACAAAATCTTCGTTTTCCAGAAAACAAGAGAAGCGTGTTAAATAATATCTAGAGACACAGACTAACTAGAGATATTTCAGTCACCGACACAAATATATTATATCAATGTATTTTCATTGATAAGGCTCTCAATGGAACTGTCTATTGGCATAAAACAGTCATCACTTGCATTTTTTGTATAAACATATCATATATCGCTAGGATGTGGTCATGATATCTTTTAAGTGTAATCACAACAGTCAATATTTTGTTGAGAACGGAAATAAACACGATATATTTCAAATATTAATGCTATTAAACTAAATGTTAATTGTTTAGGTACAAAATATGCTGAGGCTAAATATGCTACTTCTGCAAATTTTTATGGTGGCGATATCATTAGTCAAACCACAGTTGCCCGCTCTAACAGCTCTTTCTAACGGATGTTTAAAGCGATTATATCGAAGGGTCAAAAATAAAATCTATTAAATAACTCTTTAATTTCTAAACGTGTAAGGGTGCTTTTACCGTAGCGTGGGTCCACCATGCGTAGCGAGGGATGTGTTTGTAAAGAACCAATAGTATCGCTACAAACAGCGTTTGAAACGATACTATTGGTTTATTTATTTAGAATTTGCAACAGAGGATACAGATTACATTTGTTACATCCAATTTGTCTGTGAAAGGGTTCTCGCATCCTCGCACATCTCTGGTGAAAAAGCACCCTAATGCGTAAAATTAACACACATTCACTAATCCATACTAATATCATTATTATATAAATGCGAAGGTAACTCTGTCTGTGTGTCTGTTACTCAATCACGCCTTAACTACTGAACCAATTTGCATGAAATTTGGTATAGAGATATTTTGATACCCGAGAAACGACATAGGCTACTTTTTACCCCGGGACATAGGATAGGTTTTATCCCGGAAATCCCACGGGAACGGGAACTATGCGGGTTTTTCTTTGACTGCGCGGGCGAAGCCGCGGGTGGAAAGCTAGTAAGTTATATTTTCCTGGTGTAAGACAAGTCTCACCTGATGCAAAGCTTCCTCCTGCTGCTGGTCGCGGTCGGTTCGCACGGCCACTTCGACCGTGAGGGCGCGCGCCAGAATACGGTCCGCGTAACGGGCTATATCGTCTTTATCACCTGCAAGCGGATATTTTTAGCTATTTTTATAAGTTTTTAACAAAATATAAGATGTTATAATGCATAAATTATTTAATACTAAGATTACAAAGAGGTATTTTCTGAGCTAGAACTTTGAGATAGAAAGGAAGGAATCTTTGAATTTAGTTAATATGTATATTTTATTTAGAATCAGTAGAAAGCTACATCAACGATAACATAGGCAATATTTTATTAGTTTTTGTTAGAGATCAAGACAGATTTTTGGTACAGATTTGTAGACCGAATTTTATAGTACATATTTCGTTTTGTAACCTAATGATTACAAATATATTGTATTGTTGATTTCGTATGACATTGTAGATTTGCGAACGTATATTACGTCGCGATACGTGCATTGGAACGAAGATTAGACTTGTTACAAAATAATATATCATAAAACCTCACTCTCAGTCTCGATTAATCATGACATAAAGTTATCAAATAAACCTATTAAAAATCAAGGATATGAATCAAGTTAATATCTTCAGCACAAAAATTGGTGTTGTTTATTATATTATTATCAATGAACTTATCATCATGAATTATCAGAATTGTTAGGTGAATAAACTGGCTAGTCACCTGATATTATTTTTTATACACATTGAAATTTATATCCATACTAATATTATAAATGCGAAAGTAACTCTGTCTGTCTGTCTGTTACTCAATCACGCCTAAACTACTGAACCAATTGGCATGAAATTTGGTATGGAGATATTTTGATACCCGAGAAAGGACATAGGCTACCTTTTATTGCAAAATATGTACCACGGGCGAAGCCGGGGCGGAACACTAGTTTCCTATATTTAAAGTTTATTTTTAGAGTATAGAGATATAATAAAACTTATAAGAATCAATTTTGTTGTTAACACAGGAAAAAGAGCATTATAAATAATAATGCAAAAAGATACATTCATAAAGTTTGAGATTCTATAAATAAAAGCTTATTTACTTTAATGATGGCTAGCCACTTTTCCTGACTTCATCTCAGCATAAAAAAATATGTTTAGTTTATATGTTATGCCTTCTAATGGTAAGATAAATATTTCTTTTTAATTTTTCATTTAGTGTCTGAGTTATACTATAACATACTCACAAAAAAATCTAACATTTACTCATTATGGATACACTAATAATGCAATTAACCCCTTGACCACCGAACGGCCCGATCGGGCCACGACACAATAGATTTTCTATTGTGTCACAATGCTTGTGTCTGTGATTCCGGGGCCAGAGGCATTAAAAAACCTGCATCTTGCTAAACCTCATTCATAATTCTACAACAATTCTGTAACCAAGTAACTATATAAATGACAAACAAATAACTCACATTCAGAGATATCAGTGAGCAGTTCCGAGTGCTTGATGCTATCGAGCGTAGACAGAAGGGAGTCCTTTTCCTCCTCAATCCTGACTGTGTCCCTGCGGAGCCTCTCCACTCGCAACTCCACTTGGTCTAGTACAGCTATCAGTCTATATTGATTTAAGAAATTAAAATTCAATATATAATATTAAAACTATAGACTATAGATTATTTATGAATAGAATCTCTCTGTGTTAAGTATATTTGTAACAGAGTACAAGAGAGAAATAAAAGTAACAACAAAAACTATGTAACTACATACATTGGATACCCATGTGGGTACTACTCCTGTTGATCTTAGCGTGATAATATATAGCCTATAGCCTTCCTTGATAAATGGTTTATCTAACACCAAAATAATTTTTCAAGTCAGACATTAGTTCCTGAGATTAGCGCGTTCAAACAAACAAGAAAACTCTTCAGCTTTATAATATTAATATAGATTCAACATGTCTTACAAATAAAAGTGTGATTAAGAAACAAGAAACTTAGCATTCTCAGACCATTAAAAGAAATACATTGTATAAATTTTGATTTAAAGTAGGTAAATCATTAAAACCAGTCTATGGAGTAGAACATAGTATAAGAAATGTGTGGGTGTTTTGTATAAAAAAAGATTGATTGTATCTTGCAGCTGTATATTGCGTGACGCTGAATATTCAATCATTTCCGAAGTAATAACGAGAACAAAAATGTTAATTACAGTTAGCATAAATATCTCTTGTGATATTTGTATAATGTATTAAACAACTATAAAACAAACACAAAATAATACTTTACAACTCATTTTGGTCGTGTGGGCGCTAGTAAGTCATTATATTTTTATAACGACCGTAAAAATTTGGATGACCAAATATGGGAGAAGTGCGCTACCATATGGCGTCAATAATTATAATCGAGCGTCTGGAATTATTTGATTAGAACGTCACTAGAGAAAGTGTATTAAAATAATGATTACCTGTCTTTCGGTGCCTGTGTTCCTAAAGCCGAGGTTTCGTCAATGAGGGGTAAACAGGAACTCTCCGCCGAATGTGTCCAGTCCGTTGAATACAAATCCACTTCCATCTTTTCCACTTTATTTGAATTTAAAAGAATGAGATAAACAATTCTATAACTTTCGGGAATTTTGTTGTACAAGTCAGGAAGATAAATAATACGTTCTCGCTGCAACAGAAAACTTATGTCATTTATGACAATGACAATTGACAAAATATTACGAATTTACGACAGCTGTGAGCTGACTAATAGTTTGACAGCGGCGAATAAAGTGTGGAAATGTTTGTTTTTTTTTTCAATTATGGCAGTAATACCTTCTATGTCGTTCTAGCAAAAATAGAGGAAAAACCAGGAAAAACATTGAGGAAAAACCAAGAAGCTTATATCTAATACACTGGAGATTGCACTATGACCATTAACTTGTCACAAGAAAATATAACCTTGAATGACGTCAGTGTTGTTTTTTGTCTCTTTCTGTGGGTGACCACACTGGTTTGTATATTCAGGATTTTTCGAAATAAAAAAAACTAAAAATCATGGTCTATAAATAATAACGACATATATTTTTAACAGTATTTATATTATAATATTACTGGTCAACTTACATGAATAATTATCATCTTTATAGGTACATACCATTTTAATTGGTAGAGAATGATAGTTTTAAATAACGCTTGATAACTTTTGATCTCATACTACGATTTTTTAATTAAAATGAGTGCTACATACATTAAAACATCGTTTTGGTTACTCAAGCTTCAGTCTAAAACTTTTCAATATTCCAAAGGGAGAGTTGCATCGCTAGTGTTGATGTGTGGTAACGATATTACAGTTCTCAGAAATTCGTATGTCTTTCAGGAGCTGTACTTACGGTCACTAATGGTTTCATGGTGGTTAATTATAATATAATTAAAATTACTTTATCAGTTGAGACGCAGTAACAAGAATGTGGTTAATAAAAAGGTATAGCACTTTTCAAAAGGTATTTTTTTTCTGGACCGTAATCCTCAGGCTTAAAATGCAAACTGCATATTCTGGCATGTTGATAAATTTTACCCTTGATAGGTACTATGGACAGCCATTTATTTCTTTTTATTTCATTTTTGGAAAGCTGAAATACGTAAAACAAAAAAATATTAGGTTAAAAAGTATAAATTTCAATGTAAAAAAGAACAAACCACAATATGTGAGTGCAATACCGATGTCGTGTGTTTTTTCATTACTAGTATAAAAAATGTTAAAATGGTGTTCTAAATGTTCATCATAATATTGTTTAGCAATATATTATCGTCGCTATCCGTAAAAACCCATCATCATGGTTACCTTACTTGTTAAATTTGTTTGTTGAAAACTTGTTGAAAAATGATGAAAGTATTAGGAAAAGAACTTATTTAACATGACTTACTATAGTTTAAATAGGGGCTTGCGCACTTAGTCGTCAGTCGTCCAGGAGTAAGTCCAGTCGCCGGCGACCGAGTCGCCGGCGACTGGTCGACAGTGCGTAATAGCTCTTATGGTACCCATTTCCCGCAAGGACGATTCCAACGACCGACGACGTCAAGACGTCAAGACGAAACGCAACGAAGATTGACAACATCAAATCAAAAATATAGTAGTAGCACAGACTAATAATAATATACTACGTATACAAGTAGTAGTATCGTTTAAGTCTTTGGTATTATATCCAAAATCATCATCATCTGCCTAGCCTTTTTCCCAATTATGTTGGGGTTGGCTTCCAGTCGAACCGGATGCAGCTGAATATGTATTATATCCAAAATATATAATCTATATCTATACTAATATTATAAAGAGGTAAAAGTTGTTTGTATGTAGGGGGTAATCTCCGGAAGTAAAGAACCGATTTTTTTTTTTCACTGGTAGAAAGTTACATTATTCGTGAGTGCTATAGGCTATAAATTATAAATATATCATGCATGTTTACCGCCCAACGAAGTGGGCACGGGTCATCTAGTCCTTCATAAACAAGCGACGTGTACTGTGTACTGTAATAACATACTTAAATAAAGTTATATACGTTTAATTCTATGCTTTTATTTAATTTTGTTTTTAAACTTCAAGTAACATGAGCACATTCTAAATAAATTACTGATTCCTATTATTATCGAAAAGTCGCTAATAATATGAATTAATAATTTTGTACGAACGAGCTCCTCCTGATAAACACAATAATAATAACCCCGGCACCACACGCTTGCCGTGTTTGCCAAACAGAAGGGGACGACGCTATACCAGAAAGCAAGACGCAAAGAATTCTATCTCTTTTCTTAGTATAGCGCCGTCTCCTTCTGTTTGGCAAACTTGGCAAGCGTGTGGTGCCGGGGAAGAAATTAAAATCACCAAAAACATTTTCAAATTTCGCGCTATGCCTAAGTTGCCAAAGGGTCCCACTGGCGGCGCTAGTAGTCATACTTTTAAACCATCATTTTTGTATGAAGATGACGTTCTTCTCCGCTAGGAGTAATAGTGTTCTGCACAGGTGTTCTGTGGACAACATTAATCAAATTGACTTAAAGTGATTTTATTATTTTGGATTTAAGATTATCGTTTTTCGTAGAAAATGGCTAGATATTGTGCTGTTTACGGATGTATTTCATCAGACAAATATGATAAAAACAGAAGATTTTTTAGATTACCAAGTGACGAGATAAGGTACCTACCTAAGTCAATTAATCTTTTACAGCTCTAAGGTACATATTGAACATAAAATTTTATACATACAATTAAATCGTAGGGAAGTCAAAACTCTACATTGAATATATTTTTATTTAAAGAATACTTGGTGCGTGATTTACCTATATACATATATGAATCTATTTATTCATATGTAAGTAATATGTTTAATAAAATCGTAGGAAAGTCAAAACTGTACGTTGATTGGTTAGTTGATTTTTTTATTCAATAATTTACGTTTGGCAAATATTTTCCAGGTGTATGCTGTGGCTACGAGTTATTGATCGCTGGGATTTAGCAGAAAAGCCCCTCACAGCACTTTCAAAACGCTATGTGTGCGATCTGCATTTTAAAAGTACAGACCATAATATTAAAAAATTAAAAATCAGCGCAGTCCCATCATTAAATTTACCAGATTTATTTGGAGCAAAAAATCCAGAAAAATCAACCCTAACTGAAGAAAAAGAAACCAACGAAGCTTCCACACAGACAGATTTTTTGATCACATGTTCCGCAGCTGAAAAAAGTACCCAAACAACCCAAAATTTAACAATCAACAGCCCTCGAAAAAGGAAGTTGTCCAGGGACTTACGAATAGAATGCAAAAAGCGGAAAGTTCTTGAAAATCAGTTGAAGTGTGTATAGAAGATAATCCAAAATGATAACTTGTCACCGCAACTAAAACACATTATAGATTTGCAACGCAAACTAAAACGTAAAGCTCGTGGCAACAGATATGACATGGATTATAAACTTTTTGCGTTGGGCATTTATTTATTTTGCAAGCCCTCTGGCCTACAGAGTTCTTGCCGAAACTTTGAGTTTACCCAGTGAACGAACATTGCGACGAATGAACATAAATATTGGCACAAAAATATCGCCAAATGTTCTCAATTGTTGGTAAACCAAAATGAAAAACATGAAAGAGAGCGAAAAATATTGCATTATCTGCGTAGACGAAATTTCGTTGAAACGAAATTTATATTATAAAATAAACAAAGACAAAATTGTTGGCTTCCACGAAATTAACGATGTACAAACATCAGAACCCGCAACACATACATTTGTTTTGATGGCAAGGGGAATCTTTTCAAACTGGAAACAGCAATTGGGGTACAGCTTTTTAGCACAAAGTAAAATTTATAAAGAATTATAAGACTGGCTAGACGATGCAATCCAAAAATTTCTTAATATAGGATTCATAGTCGTTGCACTGGTTTCAGACCAGGGCTCAAGTTTCTTAAATATGGCTCGCGAGAAAAATATATCTGCTGAGCATCCCTTTTTTTTATCGGAGGAAAAAAAATTATTACATTTTTTGACGTCCCACATTTGATAAAATCTCTGAGAAATAATTTAATTAAATATAACTTTGAATTTCCGGATAAAAATGGTTCAAAAGTAATTGCAAAATGGGAAGATATAAAAAAGTTTTACGAATATGACTCAAAAAAAGCATATCGTTTGGCGCCAAAACTTACAGAATCTCACATAAATCCAAACAACTTTGAAAAAATGTGTGTAAAATATGCAACACAGGTATTCAGTCATACGACAGCGGCCGCAATGAATTGTTATGTAGAATATGATCACCTACTGAGGGCAGTTTTCCGCCACTTCTGGCTTGCCTTTGTTGGCCGTCCAGAGTGGAGCCGCTAGAGCTATATGCTTGGAAGTGTCTAATGGCGTAATATCGGGGAAACCCGCTCCGGTCCCGCGGGCCTGTGATGGTGATACCGGTGCCGCACCTCTCTACAGCCCTAGCCGTTCAGCTGATGTTGCCCCCTTGTTGCCATTTTCAGTAACCTTTTTGGAAGCCCATCGACCGAACTGGCGAGTCACCGTCTGCCATTATTTTCCAGTTTTTGAAAAGGCAGACGTCCGTAATCCCCATAGACCCAACCTACCAATCCATTGAACTCCCCCTTTCTATAGTCCAGACTTGTAATTCCCATACTTTGCAAAAGCTCTACATCAGCCGCGGACTGCCCAAGGCTGTATCTCTATAGTGCAGTCATGGGCAGGCTGCGGCTGGTGTCCCACAACACATTAAAATTATCTAAAGGGCCTCTGCGTGTGGGATCTATGTCCCCATGTAAGCCTTCCAAAGGACCGGGAATCTTCCTTCTGGTGGTACCCGTGTATTATGAAGAATAAATTATAATATTATATGGTATAAAAATAAATACATTTTTCATTTAAATTATTTGGTTTACTTTACTATTAGCTAAATTGATTATTTTATAAATATACTAACTAAGCAACTACTACAATATACTAACTAAGCAACGAAATGCAGGTAAATAAATCCACAATTAAAATTTATCGTCTTTTTCGTGTCAAATATTTTGCCTGCTCAGAAATTATTTCGTAAAATACTTTTCACAGGGATTGATTTAAGAATATTATAATTTTTCGGTAATAATTATTGAAACAAAAACTGAAAATATTTGAACTGATGTAAAAATTATATCAGTAAATTTCAATAAGCATTTATATATAATTTCTGATCTAATTATTAAACAAATTAAAACGTATCTTCGGTTAGGATACAACCTTTCAGAAATAAATATGAACAAAAATATTTTTGGGTAAATTTTCATGAATAATAGTGCGCTGTGCGGCGGGCCGCCGTCGATACAAAGTGCATACAACTTCGCACGCAGCGCTTGAAGCGCTATGAGTTTACGAGAGTTTTTTGATCGACCAATGTGACATGAACAGGCAAGTCACAAATGTGCCAAGTGCCAACCCTAAAGCGTTCTGCGTTAACACACACATTTGCACTCTGTACAAATGTCTTATGCTAGTGTGACTGTCAAAACGATAAGTTTGTATGGAGTGTCCGGGGTGTGGAGTAATGACGGTCTTAAACATTAGATTGTAGCATGTTCTTGACCACTACTTGACTTATCTAGGGAATAAAACACCTAGAAAAAAATTCTAATTGTAATATTATAGAAAGTATTATAAAATAAAAAATAGGTGAGAAATAAAACAAGTTGGTATTTTATAACATTATATTTACACACATTTATTTCTTAAATAAATTACAAACAAAATCTTAGGTTAATTTTTAATTACCTTATTTATATATCTAGAGTCTATAATCTATACATACCATAAAATAATACTGAAGAGATTTAATCTTTGTAATTTCAGACAAAATAAGTTTGATATTTTTCATAAATTAATTCCAAATAAATACTCTTAATTCTTTTATAAACCAAAATTTACCCTTTGAATAATATCACAACGCTGTACAAATAAAAGTATGATATGGATATGTTTTATATAATAGAAATAAAATTTGTATTGCAAAATATAATAACCTTTTACTATTACAAGTTACAACTACTAAGTAGCGGACGGTACAACGACATAGAACCATCTATTAATATTAATTAAGGTTATAACTTATATTTCATTTATGCAATTGTTAGGAAAAGCGATATTTTTATAAGTAGAGGAAAAGAGAATAATTTCATTTCGAACATGTCACGATGAAAATCTATCTAGAATATAATGTTTCTCCTAAGTGGATAGTAGAAGCATAGTTTAAAGAGAACAAGTAAGTATTCTTCGAACAAAGGTACACCGCGCCGTTTGTATGTACGGAGCGCTTGGCCACGCCCCTCGTTCATGTAATGCAAGCTTGACGCACGCACACAAGTACACAACGCCGCTCGGTTACTTCTCATGGACTGTTCTCGTTAGGAGCGTGCCATTGCTGTGAGCGGTCGGTGTTTGTTTAAAAATATTTAAAATATCAACGTGACAATTGACAACCCTACGCCTCGCGAGTTTAGGTACCGTGCGCTCCTAAACGCCGCTCGGGAGACGGCCTACTTGCTCTCTATATACTATGGTAGAAGGGGATTTCGGCGTTTCACATACTATATACATAATACTTAAACGAGAAAATATTTTCATTACTTAGTCAATATTTTCTATCCGATTAATTGAATGCATTTAAATTATTACTTACATCCTTTTAGAACACTTTGGATATTTCTTTGCATTCTACGTTCACTCTATCTATAAATTCTTTATTAATTGCACACCTATTATTCTATTCGTAAAACAGCTTTTACATTGGACATTTTGATCTCAAAAGAGAATAGCTCTTTGCCTCTACAATCTGTATGTTACAAAATAGCCTGTATCTACAAATAA
>CAJQZN010039770.1:0-32126 GCA_907164685.1 Colias eurytheme
TTTTAACGTCATAGAATTGTTATAGAGCTCTCTATTTCAATTAATATGCTCTTATTGTCCGGTATATTATGCTCGTAACCGTAAGATGTTATTATTTTTATGTACACAGTATACTGTGTTATAGAATTAGTAATCCTATTACACTATATTAAATATCATATAGCCAAAACTTTTCCTTAAAATTGCTTTGAAAGAAAATTTTCAAAGTCAAAAATTATGCAAAATTTACATCCAAAAATTAACATAAAAAAAACTCGTGTATATGTAAACATTAATTACCATCAAGTGACACATAATGACACAGATTAAAAAACCAAGCACAGACTGTGTATAATTCATCAAAAGGCTGGGCGTGGCGCGTATTCATTAGCACAGTACGTACCCTTGATACGACCATAAATAAGTCCCTTACAATTTCCCGCCTACAAAGGATCACTTTGAACATCCGTATAAAGAAAATTTCTTATGAAAGATGAAATTTAAATGAAATACATGGTTATGAGAAAGACATGTAGTTCATCGTAATTAATAATACGGAATACTTATTTAATAATAAATGAAATACATAATTTTTTGTTCTATATCCTTTTGCGTAGGAAAACCCTAGGCTTGTTTTTCGCGATTTTCTTTTATAATCACTTCAAAATTATTGACATTATAAGGAAATAAAAATTACTTTTATTCTACCAACATTCACTAAAATCGCAGAAATCTCAATAAAAAACTAAAACTAACTTCGATACATCATACAAACTCCGAGTACCAGGCTCCCATGAACACTAAGGGTCCGATACCAAAACAACGTCTTCATACAATTGTTTATTCAACACCAGCCCGCCGCACAACATTCCCGGAACGAGGCCCGTTGTAAACCGTGCCTAATGACGTAAGAAATAATGTAAACAAATAAATCCGTTGTTATGAAACTTTCATATGAAATGAATGAAAGCATATTGTACTTTGTGAAGCAATTTCTTCTAATACTGCTGCGTATTTTCTACGTATTCGTTTATTAAAAATTCAAACATACGCAATATGTGTATGGGGTTGTATTAACTAGCTCAATCCCACACTTTCGTGATATGAGTTGAATTCAAATCTATTAGGTAATATGCCAGTAACAGCCTACAAATTTTCTCCCACTATTTTACCCCTTCAAGTTTAATTCCATAATAATTCTAAGCCTATATAAAAATATTCTAAGTACAGTCTCCACTACTGCGAGATCGAAAAATCACAAGAGATAGGATACTGAAACTCAAAATACAAAGAAAAATATAAACTTCGGATAATATAACACAAACTTCGGAAAACTTTTACAACTATTTTAGCAACGTCAAAACGGATGTTAAAACATACTACGTAGAAAAAGCAATAAAATTCTTAAATAGTATTCAGTAAATCTATCTCTACTCCACTGGTAGTACATTATTATATGTTCTATGGAACAATTAATTATACATCAAACAACATCCAAATTCTAATACAAATTGTATGTAATTTTTCCTTTTTAAAACCCAAAAATATTGTATTGGCTGATAATACCTAATTCAAATGAATATTCCATGAATTAAAATTGATAATTCTAGCTCTTATTACTCTAATTAGTAAGTACACACTATTACAGATAAAATATTATCGATACCTACTAAAAAGTTCATTCACTATTCTCGGATTCTTAGAGGAAAATAATTAATATCGGAGCTAGAACAAATCTTTTCATACCACCAACTAAATAGGAAGTAACTGCTTATATTTCTCACATATCAAATTTCATGTTATAAATCAAACAGCTCCAATTAAAATATCTATAACGTATAAAACGTTACTAAAACTAAACTGTGTCCCTGAAAAGTTCATTGACATTTCCGAGACCAAGGGCTACAGCCCCAAAGTTCATTATACTCTTAGTCCATATACAGTAGTTATTCTAAACCTCACATTATTTATAAAGCATAAATCACGCCATAATAAAAAAAAACCTTGTCACATTCCTCAGTCCTCACGGAAAGAATGGGGTCTTTTTAGAATGGGAAATATTTTAAGAAAAACATCAATATTAGCGATTTATCAAAAATAAGGATAGTCTTTTCCTAATAACTACATTATGAATGATATGTGTAACTAAAAATAAATAGAGGACAATAGCGATGAATTTGATACCATCTGCATCAATACTAAAAGTTTATTTCGTAACTTAAAAACAAGAGGATATTAATTATTAATAATGCTAATATCTATTAAAATAGTGCATGTCTCTTGACTTCTACTTCAGTGAGCGAATCTAATCAACGAATTGACCTTTTACCGCTCATTATGTAGCATTTAACAGCATATTTATAGCTTTTTTATTAACATATTCACATAAAATTTCGTGAATAATTTTAATACTTAATACTTTACCTAACTTATATTAAATTTTACCTGAAATCGCACGTTTATTTCAAAACAAAAAAGTAAAATCAAAAGTTTACAACTCTACCGTCCAATAACATAAAAATGCATACAAATTAGTTCTATATTATGTAAGTAATATATTAATGAGGCATCAATATCGAATGCAGGCAGTAATGTCATTGACTCTAACGTTTGGCTTCAGACGATGACGTCAAACGTTTCCAAGTGAAGTGGTCCGATGCACTTTAACCAGTTGTAAAACGGAAACATTCGATCGCATCTAGTTAAACTGTTTATATTTAGTTATTGTCAAAAGCTAAATATAAATTGTACGGTTAAATCATTGATTATCATTTGTAGCTGTAGAAGGTCTGTGTTCTCACACGTATACAACAATATCTAAGTAAAGGAACGCCCTTTATATTTTTCTATTCAGGGAAATAGGTAGATGATCGTCCTCATATATTAGACTGTTTGTTTAAATCATTAAAGTCAATGCTTAAATTGATTGAAAAAAAATACAGATCAACCCTATGACACAAAAACCTATGACATGACCACATACAACTTCGTTTGCGTATTAGATAAAAAATTGAAATCTCTCACCTGAAATTTTCACAATACTTTCCAACTCCACGTGTATCACACTATCTACAATATCAACAACGATTACTAAATTACAAGTAAACAAACGAAACACGTTTTACTGATTACACAATAAACGTGACAAAATACGGTCAACGTCCCGGAAACAATACGCGAAATTTAACACGCGTGACCCATCCTTCCTCGTACCAACTTAGTAGCACGCACCTACCCCCAATAGTTTGAATATAGTATTCCCCGAAAGCATATGACTACTATACGTTAAGTGGAAGATCCAAGTTCCCGAAAGCCGCCCTCTCCCGGCCTATAAATATGTCCGGCACACGAGTCCCGCTCAGTCGAACAGGAGAGCTCGAGGTGTTAGCACCGTGCCAATACTCACACTTCCCGAGTGACAACGTGATTCTCATCCCGTTTACGCTACAACAAATTGACCCATTACTCAATCCGTTTCGTAATTTGGCGTGATATCAAAGCGATATCGTTTGTGTTGACGTGTGTGTTTCAAAATGTTGGACAAGACGATTCTTGGAGGCAGTTGGGAGAGTGTGGTGAGTTTGTCAAACAAATTGCTTATTTAATAGGAATAATTAGTAGCATTAGACCGTCTGTAATGAAAGGCTTTGGGAAGCATTTCGTGGCAAGGTGCATTCAATACAATCAGATCGAATTATGCATGTAAACAATGTTGTACGCAAATGCAGCGTATTACTGAAGCGAGTTCACTGCCCATACAAATGTCTGTTATCATACTGCTTAGCTCATTATTTATTTCAATCTTGACATTGCTTTAGATTCGTAGCTATTAAATAACAACAACCTCGATTAAACTCGCCAAAAAAAGATTAAAAGCCCGACTGTATCAAAAACAAACTTTTATTACGGAAGTTATATTTTTATTAAAAATTATATCATAAAGATTGCGTGCATTAAAAACTTTATAAACGCGAAATAATACGAATAACTAATTAAATTTAATTAACTGAAACTAGTACGAGTATAATTACGGCGCATTTCATTTCTGAGACCGCATGAACGAAAGGAAATGAGAACTCCTCAAATTTCTCTTATTCATTTAAGTTTACAATTTCATAATACATAATATGCAAACTATATTTAATGCTAATGTTTCTTAGATCGTAAGTGTTTGTGCAAATAGAAAGTTCGTCAATAGAGATGAAAGATAAAAGAATCAATTGTATTTAATGTCAATAACATATCTTAAAAGCTCATCGGTAAGACCAGTTTAGAGAATTATATGAACTTTCACTGTGAATAAAATCTACTATAATACTCATCAAGAAGTTATCGTTAAGTACATATTTATAATAAAATAAAAGGATAATTCGGGATTTGAATACGACTAATCAAACTACATAACTTCAAACGTTTAACAAAACTATAAGTACCTACATCCATTTTTTCTAAGAAATACCAACCTAATCTTCAAAATTATATGAAACAAATTAATATTAATCTCAATACATAAGTAATAAGAAACTAATAGCTAATACTGTATCTAGTTTTTCAACTCCCTCAAATTTCGAAAGCTGCGATCGTAAGATAAGATGGTTGACAGTTTAAAAATTATCGACAGCGCATGATGAATTATATCACCGACATTATTTCGTGTCCAAGAGATTTAAGATTTTAAACACTAATGAAGATTAAATATGGCTCGGCCAAACGACATAGGTACTTATTTTATTTCAATGTCGTACGTAAAGTTTTGTAAAATAAATTATCGATAAGCGAAAATCACTATCAATTAACTTACATGTAAAGTTTTGTAAAATATTTATCGATAAGGGCACATCACTACCAATTAACTTCTTCCCATCAATCGAACTGATAATTAATGCCTACAAAAAATGACATTAAAATCAACTCGGCAACTTCAAGGAAATCAACTAGGGTACAACGACCTATCTGCCCTCTGCGAGATGTATGTAAAAATTGAGCAATTATTATAAAAACAATCTATTAGTCACAGCTTACGTTAAATGTGTGAAGATCGCGTGGGCATGTCACAGTTAGTCAGAAAACACGTCACAAATTCCTACAATGTTGAAACACGATAAACTTAAAAAAAAAAACTAAATAATTATCAGTCACTTTCTTAATACAGAGGGTGTGTCAGCAATGACTTTAATCATATACATAATTAAATGTTTGTTGCTTAAATATAACATCACTCATGTTAATAGCATGAGATAGGATGATTGGTAAATATCTACCAACTTGGCTATGAGAGAAATTGATCAATGATAAACTTGTTTCTTTTTCACCTATTAGATTTAATTATAAACTGCCACAACATTAAAAAAAGTTATCTTATGACACATTTGTTAAATACCAAATGGTCAGTATCAAGCGGCCTAGTTATACAATACAGCGAAAGCCGCAAATAATTTTACAAAATCTTAATGAAAGTGAAAACGTCATCCATATACATACATATATCGGTCAAATGTCTCTACAATTGTTATAAAACGATGCTATAACCTTACACACACAATAGACACTGAAATAAATACATCGGTTACTAACCTTCATAATTATAACACTAATAGATTACAGATACTAAAAATAAAACGAGTCGCACTATGACAAGAATAGCGCAAATCGATATAAATACATACGTACAATACATACCTACATTTGTATATATAATTGTTTTGAATACTAAATCAACGTGTAAAATATTAGAATTTTATTCTCACGTAAATATTTATAAAGTAAACGTAAATAAATACGTTTTATCGTATGCGCATTAAGGCCAAACAGAAAGTTAGTTTCACGAAAACAGAAATGAAATAATGATGATATATCATGCAATATTAATATGTCGTCCAAAATAACATTAAACACTTTAATTTTAAAATTGAACCTGACAGTCACACCAAACCACTTATGATGCCATTTTTTAATACTCAATATCAAACGAACAAATTACCTTCACCTAAATCAAACTACTAGAAAATGAGATTTAAAAGCCACTCTAAATGCCTATTAATCTTTGAAATAAGAATGTTAAAGTTACAATTCTTTACCACTACCATTCAAATTACACTACAGTTACCTAGAAGTCACAGTCTAAAGTGATAAATTAGGCGAAGTATCGACAATCTAGCTCAAACTCAGCCGAAACATAGCTGTAAATGTGCGGAAAAAAATCTTAATGCTTTTTGCATGCGCACATATGAAATAACGGTTGTATGAAAGTGGGTTTCAACGCTCAATCGAAAAAACTACTTCAATGAATGTTAAGATATTTTTGCTCTGTTAAGCGATATCCTGCTTAGTAACATTACAATAATTGAGAAAAATCATAACCCATATATTTGAGATCATCATCTATATTTATTTCAAGTATCAACAACCCTCTCATGATGTCATTCCAGTATTATAACAAGAGCAAATCCACGTAACACTTGCGAAAAATTCCAATTGTTATCTATTTGTATTTTATTGACTCTTAAAGCACTGTTAATAAGGTTAAACGATCTATTTTCGCGAGCGATAAACACAGATACAATCATCGTTGCATAAAATCGCTTGTCTAAAATAACTTGCGACGAATTTAACCAGTAAGTACTTTACCTTCGGATTTTAATAACCTCCACAAATAACACGACTAGGCAACGCTGGGACAGAAATACTGGATGTGTTTAACGAAATATCACCGCACGAACTTAAAATGGCACGAGAAAGCTAAACGTGGATACGACTTACCAAAGTGCATACTTTTCCTGCACAAGTAAACGAATATATTTGATACTTAGCAAGCGTCTCCGAATAAACTGCATTACCTGAAAAAGAAAATTTTGGTTAATTTTGTTCTTGAAAAACGACCGCTTAACTCGATTACACAATTTAAATAATAATAGCAAATAACAATTCCCTCGTAACCTATATTCGCACGACGTAATCGCTTTTAATTGGGCCGCGTTAACTAACATTCCTAGTAAAAAAAAACTATTTCAGTGTGACCCATTTTTTTGTACGACCTAAATTCGCGACAGTGCACCTTTTTACACGAAACCATTAAAAATAATGTTACAAAACGCGAGCTGTCAAAACAAGCATCGAGGCAGATTTGTCGTGTCAAGACCAACGGACATTGAAATATCTTACTGCAAGATGTATCAATTTCTTAAAGAATCCGGGCTAAGATTATTTATACAAATTATAAACGACAAGCGTAACCTGAAAAACGTAACAAAAGCGTTTAATTATCTTGACTTAAAAAAATGATGATAGTTTGAAAATAGAACCCAAATATTTTGATACGAAATAGAACAGCAGCAGTTCCACGTTACGATTTCGTTCAATCTTTAACGTTTTCCAATAAACTGACATAGCGAAGCAGCTATTTTTGCCTGACCCGTTCTAAAACCGTTATAGCATTGCATATATTTGTGAAAACAAACAAACGTTGCACAACCACAGATAAACATTAAAAGGTATATTTATCAATATTTCGAAACGTTCGACCGATAAAATCTCATTAATCTGAAAGCTTTTACAGTTTCAAGCGATGTAAACGGGTGACATTATTTAACGCCTTGCTCAACCTTTGGTACTTTAGTAGCTTTAAACTATTTTGAATCGTGACGTTATACGTCTCTAACCTCTGGTTTATGAACCTTGGAACGGAAAGCAATATTTAAAAAACGACATTTCTTCGTACAAACTTCCTCGACAGTTCACTGTCGAATGTTATTAAATAGCATTAGTTGGCCAGCATCTCCAGCATTGTCATGCATATGGTTAGGCCGACAGGTGGTAACAGACGTATGCGGGCACAGCGCGAAGGGCTCGAATGACGACACGAACAGAGACGGCTGACAGAATTGCCAATAACAGAAAAGGACAGCCACATAACCCTAACGTCGCCCTTGCAGTCACGTACGATATTTATGATATCGGTACTTAAAATAATCCCTAAGATCTCTGACGTACTTTATGGGACAGCAGTTATTTATTTATGAGTTGTTACAGAATCTATTTATTAATAGAACACTTTTAATTTCCAGATCTCGCGCGATGATTACGAGGTCGACTACAGCCAGAGCCCGAGGGGGTCGCCGCTGAAAGACACTTCCAACATACAAGAGGAGCAACCATACTTGATCAGTCGCCACAACCCGAACAAGACCTTCCGCCGCGAATCTGTGATAGCATCATGGAGGAGCTTGAAGAAAGAGCGGGAGCAAGCTTTGGGCAAACGGATTATTTATGTCGATGCTGACACATATGAAGATTACTATGGCCGCAACAAGGTCAAGCGTTGCAAAAGCGAAAGGACCGCAAACCTTCCTCGAATCCCGAAGAAGGTAAAGCGTACATATTCAGTGCTCTATCGCTATGATCCCAATGAAGAGAAGGTTGTGAAAGAATACAAATACCAGGTGCCGAAAGAAGATGAAATGCCCCGTCAGTATGGATTACAGAAATCACAATCCGAACCTTTCTTGAGGCCCGAGAGGACGCCAAAGAGGAAAGTGAAGAGGTCCATTACGACATTATTAAACATCAAGACAAAATTCTTAAATATTTTCTCATCTAAGAGTTAGACATTAAGATATATTTTAGTGGATAAGTTGCTCAATTTAATGCATTTTAGTGGGACGGATGATTGAAGAGGCGTAAAGTAAAAATACAATACCCGTTTTGAGATTGGGTTATAATAAACTTTACTAACTCTGTTGTGATAGCGTTGCTCAGGATGCTTTAAAGAGAAACAAATTTATTGAATGTACATTGAAGTGCTTTTAGTAGTTATGAAACTAGTTACTAGTGTTATTTTTGTACCAACGGCCATTTCTCACTTAAGTAATTGGAGATATTCATAGTCATGTCCAAGTAGAAATATTTTTGAGTAGGTATACAATATCATTGTCAACGTTGCTGGTGACTTGTACTCCAGGTTCCTCGAAACCTATTTCAGGCACCAGTCTCTCACAACACTAGTTGATAAGCTCACTCACTATGTATTTGCAAGCAATGTATCTATTTACCTAATGTTGTGATGAGACAAATAAAGCTATATTTTATTTATTATTTATAACGTTACATATTTATACCGTATATAAAATACTAGTATTTGTCACATATTGTAGGTAGGAGTTTGCAATGTAGAGCAGAAATAATTTCTCAATATTTTAATTCAGAGAATTGGTCTGTACAGTACTAAAATCGTGATATTTACTGTGTGTTGTGATATATTAATAATTGGTTTCGTTTTATAAACTATTCAAAGGTTTATAAATTTTGATAACCTAGCACTAGTTCTTAAGGAATTTTACACTCATTGTATTAAACTGATAAAAAATTGTTATATCTAATATTTGTTCATGATAGTAGTGTAGAACTTTAAAATTTTATTTGTATAAAATTTGTTAAGTTATTTTACAAAGTATTAAACATTGCTTTTGTAATTGTATTTCAATTAATATAGATTACAAAGGCCAACTTAAGTATTAATTAAGTTGATATTAATAAACTTAAGCTGTTTGTTGAACAATGAGTGTAAGTAACTATGTAATTCTTTATAGGTATTTATAATTATACTTAAATGTAAATGAAATTACAAAATAATTATACAATATTTTATATTCATTCCGTTTGTGTTATTACTTATTATAGAAACAATAACCATTTAAAAATCATAAATAAAAAAAATAAAAATTGAATTTTAATATCATATCTGTCGCAGTGAATAATTAATTATCATTTATCGGTATCATATTTTAAGATGAAGAACCAATCTATAGAAGTAATAATTTGTATTAACAGTTAATAGTATTAAGGAAATCAATAAAATATGTTAAAACTTTCATATGCATTTTTATTTTTCGTCCATAAAATACGAGAAAACATTTTACAAGGTACAACATTGTTTCACAATTTTTAACCAATCACACGCATAAGCAAAAATTGAATAACTACACAAATTAAACAGATAAGTACTAAATTTTGTTCAATAATTGTGTAAATTAAACAAAATATCTTCCGATCTTTAATCATCACAATGACGTCATCGGATTGAAAACGAAACTAGACAGTACCTACACTTCTTTTTGCCCATACTCTAATCAGTTTCACCGCAAATTCTGGACAATTGGCCAAACTTTTTCCATTACACTTTCACATTTTCTATTACACGGCAGACACAAAAAGCCAGCGAAGCGAGTATCGGCCCATGACGTCATACGGGACCCAACTTTTTTAATATTATGAAGCCTTATTGACTACGCCACTTCGCCTCGATTTGGCTTCTAGTTCTTATAACAATGACTGTTCAACTTTAATAGAGACATGTACAGACTAATTAGATAGCTATTACTTCTTTAGGCTAACTATTAACAAATCATGCCTTAATAATTTTTGGACAATCACACTGAGTGCTACTTATTGTAAACGCAAACTTGGCTAATAGATATGAATCATATATAAGGAGAAGAAACGGTAGTTTATTAGAAGGCTGTATTTTAAAGTAACTTGGGTTTCCTCGTTGGGATTTATATGTAAACAAAACAATATCATCAACTTTCTTTGTGTTTTCCAAATACAATGCCTGACTTTGCCAAATCTAATCGATGCAACACTTCTTACTTATTGTGTAATTCTATGGTGAAATAAGTTACTAATATCTAAACAACTGCCTATTATCATTATTACCTAGGTATACGGTTACCTTCTTGAATGAAGTTATATTAATCTTGTATTTAAAATATATATACAACCTTCTTAAATTCCAAATCCTGACGACAAAATATCAAATACATTTACTTTCCTACACATAAACTACTTACGCCTCAACAAACCCTTCTAGAACAATCTTTTCAAATTTAAACAACCTTATCGTTAGCGTTATTATTCACAGCCTATAAGTCAGTTAACGGTTAAGTTCAAGGTGCGAGTGTGACCCTATCGCCTCCAAAACCGGCGAGTTGTTTTAACAACACCACCTTATACGTCGTGAGAAGTATCTTGGATTTTAGCTTGTTATTTTCTATGGGCTATGGTGTGACAAGGAGACCATGATCATGCTTTATGTAGTACTAGCGGTCCGCCCCGGCTTCGCCCGTGGTACATATTTCGAAATAAAAAGTAGCCTATGTCCTTTCTCGGGTATCAAAATATCTCCATACCAAATTGCATGCAAATTGGTTCAGTGGTTTAGGCGTGATTGAGTAACAGACAGACAGACAGAGTTACTTTCGCATTTATAATATTAGTATGGATTGTTGATTCGTAGAATTTAGTTTATTTAAGGGTGTATTATATTAGTATCTTAACAAGGAAAAATAATTAATGTAGTGTTGTTGGATTGAGTTTATTTAAATGTTGTTTTATATTATAGAGTATGGAGACTATACAAGGAGTTGACTATTGTCTTGCTTTATATCCTGCTGCTGATTCGTAGAATTTAGTTTTAAATATAAAGGTTGTAGTAGACAGTGATAATGATTTGTATAGGATTTTGTTTCACAAGCTTAGCAAGCAAGGAAGGGTTATGAAGTAATAAGTAAAGATAAAATGTATAATAATATAATATTTAAGAACACGCGATTTGGTCCTTACATTAAAAATGTAATTTCTTTTAGCATAAAAACAGGAAGGTATTTATAATTTCTAGAGCTTCAAAATATTTATAAGCTATTTAATAATATTAAAAAAAATAAGAAGATGAACTTTATATTTTGCTTTATAATTATAATGCAATATAATATTTATAAAATAGATTTATACCTACCCTCTATTGTAACGTTATCACTACATAGTATAAAACAAAGTCGCTTTCTCTGTCCCTATTTCCCTATGTCCCTTTGTATGCTTAAATCTTTAATACCACGCAACGGATTTTGATGCGGTTTTTTTTAATAGATAGAGTGATTCAAGAGGAAGGTTTTAGTATATAATTTATTAGGTTTTAGACCAAGCGGGCGAAGCCGCGGGCGGTAAGCTAGTTATCGATATAGCATTTTTAAGTCAAGCGTGAATCGTAATTCGTAACCCCATTGATTCCCACGCGCCCGCACCAGGCACCGAACTGGCGACCCCTCGCTGACCAAATTACAATATACCCGTATGCATTAAAACTGTATACATAATAACTAATTATTTTTAGAATAATGCAATAAAGCTGGTAATGGTTGTTTTGAGCTTTTATCAAATATTAACATAATTACATCAATATCTTTTTGTTCATTAAAAAACTGGTTAAGTGTTTTTTTTTTATTGAAATAAAACAATTTTTACCAACTCCTTATTAAAAGCCAAAATTTCCATTGAATTTAATGGATTCAGTAGTCTGTAAACATGTGAATATGCTTATTTTTGTTGATAAATATTCCTAGAAAAACAAAAATGAGATTCCATTCCCGCTTGCTGAACAAAAGATGAAACAGAGAGCATTATTAAAACATGCACATTAAACATTTAACTACTTATGCAAATAAAACGGAATAAAACCGTGGAATAAGCCCGGAGTCACGTTAATTTTCATTACGAATGTTTTGGGACCATTCGCATATCATTGCCCCAAATCCTGGGCGCTTCCCTGTTCTATCGTACTTACTGACTGTGCGATAGTTCCGCCCGCGGCTTCGCCCGCGTTTGCAAAGGAAAACCCGCATAATTCCCGTTCCCGTGGGATTTCCGGGATAAAAACTATCCTATGTGTTAATCCAAGTTACCCTCTATATGTGTGCTAAATTTCATTGTAATCGGTTCAGTAGTTTTTACGTGAAAGAGTAACAAACATCCATACATCCTTACAAACTTTCGCCTTTAAAATATAAATATATATTAGATTAGATTTTTAAAAACGCAGTTGGTACTAAGAATGAAATAATATTGCACAGTGCGTAAAGTAAATTTAATTGATACTAGCGTGCTAACTTGTATTTGGAATTAAATATTGCGAACAAATTCAATGGAACGATTATTATCAAATTTACTATGCTTAAAATTTATTTGCTCATTTTGCTGCGATTTTACCTATATCAACTTCATATTTACCTACTGTTTTGTTGAATACAGTTTATTTCTGCCATATAAAGTTGTGGGATATGATAGGATGATATTTCTACAACGCGTTGTTATCTACGTTGCAACGTAGATAACATTCCCGACCGAGAAAACTACTTGAAGATGGAGATTGAATTTTGCTATTATTATGCTAATATGAATGGATATTTGTAACTCTTTCCGGCAAAATCTGAATCTATTTGAATAAAAATTTGGCATGGACATAATATTCACAGATTACAATCTGGATTAGCACATAGCTACAGGAAAATATCGTACGAGTTCTATTGTATAAGATTTCTATTGATTTAAATGTACAAGATTGTGTCACAAAAAATAAGTTTAACCACAATAAAACTTAAAGAAAGTAAACGATACCCTTGTTAAACTTTTATTGTGACTGCAGAAGCGTCTGACACCGCTCCGATAAGTACTTTGCAAGCGTGACGTCATTAAATTAAGGGCGAAGGAAATTCTGAAATTTGAAAAGTTCGCGTCGCTTTGTATTTGAGTGATTATTCAAATTGATATTTGATATCTTGTTCAGAAATATGTGTTGTGGCATGATTTAGAATTTGGTTAAACATGATTTTATTCAATAGTTAATTTTAATGTTTTATTTATTAAAAAAAAAAGTAAACTACCAAAATATACGCAGCTCATTTTCATTGTTGATGTAAGTCTAAATCGTCTATATTCCAAATTGTTTATTATTTATCAAAATAAAAACTTTAATAATCGATTTTTCATCAAATTCACAACACCTACCGCCATCTCCCGATGTTCACCCAAACTAACTGTTCCCGAATCGATGTTATTAGTTCCAAGCATATGTTCCCGATTCATAAACACTTGTAATGATTCCCAGCGCTTTTGGCTCGGCTCCCAATGGGGCGCTGCTGTCGCTTACAAACGTAAGAATAAAATTATACATTTTCTATTTTATCTTCTGTGGTTTTTAGTTTAAAACCTCGCTACGTAGAGGAAAGACATGTAGTAGGTAAGAATGAGTATGAAAAGGGGTCACTTCCACCATCGCATCGTCAGTTCTGTTTAAACATAATATATATATATAGGTAGGTATATAATAGATTTAAGCTCCCTTATAATAATAGTTGATAATATAATTTGTAGTGTGAATTTCTCACGAAACATACACGAGATAATATCTACAGATAACCTGATCTTATTATGTCGAAACGAACAATATTGAAATTCGATACACACGTTATTATGAAACAGATTAACAGATACCATAAATCGATTGTATACAAATCGATCGATTAAAAACATCGACTATCGTTTTGTTTAGTTAATTACTCGCTCGATTAGTTGTACAACAAAGGTCGAGGCCTTCGCGTAGGAATTGCCGAATTATCTACAGTAACAATGACATTATCTCCTTTGTTGAGAGGTCGGTTACATTGGCGGATAAAGTGTCGACACTGCAAATATAATCAATTATAGACACGGACACAAGACAGGATTTATTGAAATAAAACTTCTTTAAGCACGTTGAGAGTAAAATTTTGCGTTATGGCACGATTTTGGTAGCTTTGAATCTTGCCAAAGAAGTTTCACTTCTGACACGTGTTCTCGGCACAAACGTTCTTTTTTGTTCAAAGAGTATAGCAGATGGAATCGTCTAATAACCACCCGGGAGCAGGAAAATGCGTAGTACCCACCCAGTAAGAGGAAAAAATATTACTTAATCAGAAAAAGTGTGTTACCATCGCAATACTTTTCATTATGGCATTTGCTATACCTTCAGTCGAGTCTTGTTATTTTTTACAAAAAACATACCCAGATAATATCAAAGAGGAGCTAAATAAATATAAAAGGCTTTTCGAATACCGCATTCTAACCATAGGGGAAAGGCAACGACAATTTTACAGCATATAGCTGAAACTGAGTTGAAGAAACCCGCTTCAAAAGGGTAATATTACATTTGATTCAATTTAAATTACGGAAATACAGCTTACATATTATAAAGTCAATATCTAACAATTCAACCGCTATATACGTCATTTTACGTCTAATATCTATATTAAAATTACCTATGGAATTGATAGTCTAATATAAAACACTTTTATACAAATTAAACAATTTAAACAGTAAGCATCCATTCGATACCACTTCTTTCCCCACTCTATTACGAATTTAACGAAACATTCGACAACAACTTCAATGTCAAGCCCTCAACTAACCACGACGCACGGGCACCCCATCATTCATTACAAACTACCACAAACAGAATTCCCTCATGCCTCTTCACAATGGGCAGTGTTGGCCCAACAAATTATCGTCGATGTTGGCCGCCTTTACGGCGATTATGAAAACACATCGACAACGACGGCCGATCATAGACATTTAGGCCATCTACACTATCGAGATTGCCCCTACTCGTCCAACATTGCCCATTGTGTAAAGCCCATTACAGGTTATTCAGTCAACAGGCGACTAGCACCTACCTATGAGTCTAAAGACAGTATACACGAGACGCCTTCACCTTGAACATGAAAATGCATTACATTTTACCCACTGCATTATACAGGGGTGCACTTTACACGCGATGGTTTTAGAACATTACGTTAACTACGCTTGCAGTTTGCGCGTTGTTTAGATATAAGTACTTACAAGCTAAAATAGTTTAGTAAATTTTGTACGTGCATTATAGATTATGATATGCTTGTTATCTCTCGTCGTCTTTGAAATTTGTTAAAGCGCTAGACTATGTTTAAAATATGCAACCATGTAAGTTGAGAACAGCTGTATCTAAAATAAATTATTAAGAATAAATCTTTACCTACAGTAATAAGATAAACTTTTTGTGTGATTCCATAGCTCTATTACATAACAAGGATGCCGTCTATCAAGATTCGAGATAGTAATTTTAAATAAGAATAGATTAAAATGAATTCGCTTGAAATCAAAGATATGATTGCAAATGTATTGATAACATCTAGACACTAGTAAATTACGCACGACTACAATTGATTGCTAACTTGCTAGGCATTAACCTTCCGGGTTCACTACACAATTGTATAACATTGTTTTTTTTTTACTAACCGTCTGCCACGTGTAACTTCAATAGGATAGATTATGTCTATTTCAAGGTTCATACAAAAATCGCGCAAACAGCCGAATAAACGAACGTAGACACTATTATATCTATAACTAACGGTCCGCCCAGGCTTCGCCCGTGGTTCATTTACAGCCTATATCAATCAGGGATCACGTATTTATCCAACAGTGAAAGAATTTTTGAAATCGGTCCACTAGTTCCTTATATTTGCGCGTCCAAACAAACTCTTCAGCTTTATATTATTAGTATTTATAGATGGTATTCTAACGATATAATTACAGTAATTATACTCAACGATATATCCATCAACGTCAAAGCTTATCCATATTCGGTAACAAAAACCGCCAAAGTTCGCACGGTAACTCGAAAAGTGCATGGAATGCACAATGTTTAGAGCCATCGTAAATTATCGTACTAGCTGAATCACGCTTACCTATATTTTCTAAAATTCTAGATAGTTTTTATTCTTCTACACTTTACCTACTAGGTAAAGTCTTTGCGTCTTTATTATTCCACATACACTGCAAGATACTCTACGATTTGTACAATTTGTTGATAAATAAAAAGCTGTCCGTATGTAGGTATACCAAGCTTTTATTCTACTGCATTAAAAATCATTGTGAGTTTTATTTTCGGCCTAGAAAATAAAAGATGGTCTCCTAATTGCACCTTTGTTTGAAAAAAATAGTATAAATATAGATAACCGTGCATAACTTATGCATACTGGAAATAAATCGAAACAATAAAACTTCAAACAAGAACTTGACACAAACGAAAGCTCCAAATAGAACGGAACGAATAACACAAACATTAAAATAACATTTATAGCGACAATAAAAATGTACACTTTCCTTTTGGGCGACAAAATCATTCACACAAATATATAAAAAACCGCTATGAAATATTATATCGGATTATAAATTTAATTAGGCATAAAATGGCATGGGAAAGGTCCACATATCGAGTCGAACGCCTCTATAAGGAGATAATTTGATTTTTATTAATGACTTAGCAATTATTTATATGTACTAATACATATTTATTTAAAGTTAGCTAAGCTAATCTTTATGGCTTTCTCATATCAATATTCTAGTAAACTGTTATAAATAATGATTTATACGTGCTTTTAAAGGTGTTATTGTACCTAATCTTTCATTTTATAAACAATTCCTCAACAATATAGTAATCGTGCTATTTATTATAAGTACCTTTACATTTTCAGTTTACAGATAATATCTGGAGGAACGGATATAGTATACTGTTTTATTTAATGACACATCGCCAAAATAGGTATTAACGATAGTTACATTTAAAAGTAATTAAATTAAAGTATACTCGTATTAATGAGTAAATAAATACTTCCTTATTTTAACGACCCCGCTCACTCTGTGTTTGCTCTTTTTGTTCATTATTTAATTACCTGTGGACAAAAGAAAACAAAAATAAATTAAACGGACAATAAGAAGGTCTATCGTTTTTATAGCTATATCCATTTATGAACAAGTTTAATAATAAAGTAAAATTTATGTAAAACTTTTCCATTGTGAAGACCCACACGCTCAAGATGTCTTATAAGGACGAAAGTACTGTAATTAAATAGTTAATGTTAGACCAACAATTAAAACCATAACGAAGTTTTTAGATATTATTTCATACAAGTATCCGCCCTGACTGCATGTAGGTTGTGAACATAAACTGACTAGCTTTGAATTATTGGTTAGTAGTTTTTTTAAATACATATTCAACAGTTCTTTGAGCTCTTCCTTCATACTACATATACCACATATTCACATTAAATTGAGTACATTAACAAACCAAAACCCAAATATTTATTTATTTATAGACTTCTAATAAAAGCACTTAAGAATCGTCATAACATATTTTTAACATTTACCACCGAAACCGAAAGCACTATCTATGGAGAAGAACCAGCAAGAAACACCAAAGGTTGCTCTTTACAACCTACATGTACCTACATACATTAACATTACAATAAACATGTGTACTTCCAAATATTCCATAAATCGATTGTGGAATCTCAGACGACGGTCGCGTGACCGCGCCGCCCTTGACAGTACAACCAGAATAGAATAGAAGAATAGTTATGGCAATAAAGAAACGAGCTTATATAACAGCAAGGTGAGCTAGACAATTGTGTAACGAGTCAATTCCTAGGAAAATCGTCGAGAAGTAGTTACCATTGTTGTGCTTTATTTGAGTTGCGAACTAAAGTTGTGTCGCGTTTTGAAATACATATAGCAACTTTATAGGCTTATTTGTTTTCTATAATTTGTACTTATTTATCAAACGTAGGATACATGGGAATGTAACGTTATACTCTTATCAATACAAAACCGAATCTCACCACTAACCATTTCAAAATTAATCGAAATAAAAATACTTAAATATTCTATCGATCATCATAATCTCATATGACTTGTTAATTGGTATTTTTAAGCTTTAAATTATGTAGCAGTAATTCATGCATTTAATAATGCATGCTGTTTTTTACAGGGAAAAAGATAAGTTAATTCTTTATTAAATAAAAAGATAATCCCAATGTATATCTCTATTCTTCTTTTCAATTTTTTACAGTTGGTTTTGATGACGATTGAAGTTTTATTATTCCACACGATACTATAACCAAGCCATCTTCATTTCTCCCTATCAACGTATTACTAACACATTTAAAACACGCTAATTACCTCTTAATAACAATCGAGCAAAATCAATAGCAAATACGATACTTAGCAAGAAATCCCTAAAGTCTAGACGCGTAAATAACGTCTAGATTACCTGTCCCGGGCGAGCTTGACTTGTGACTAATATGTTGCTTGGGATTTGTTATTTCGTTTGCGAAAAAGGTAACAATGTAGGTCAGAAAATGAATAGTAAACAGCAAGATAAATTGATTATCTGTACGTTTGTTTTATTTTATTGTTAACTAGCTGGAGCTCGTGAATTCACTCGCATGTCTCTACCTACTAGTGTAGTAAAATGTAAACTTATATGCTAATCTACATATTAAACATAATATCAAATATGTGTACCAGTTATTTACAAAAATATCAGCTATTTTTAATTGAAATAATAGGTAACCATCAGCCATCATCCATACACCCTCACAAACTTAAACTTAGATAATAGGAGAGTTATTTATTATTTCTGCATCAGCTTTTTTATATATTATAACACCTTAAAAATATCAATAATTTGATTTAAAGATATTATTGAGTTATTTCCAACTAGCGGTCCGCCCCGGCTTCGCCCGTGGTACATATTTCGCAATAAAAGGTAGCCTTTGTTCTTTCTCAGGGTCTAAAGATTATCTGTGCCAAATTTCATCAAAATCGGTCCAGTAGTTTATGCGTGAAAACCATACATACATACATACATACAAACCTTTCCTCTTTATAATATTAGTATAGATGAGTAATCAGTAAAAACTAAAAAGCTAACAATTACTCAATTATACAATTTCCATATTTGGAGGCATTGTTTATTATTTTCCTGTTATTTACTTCATAATTTATTTTACACGAACAAAATTGAAATGGAAAGGGGAAAAACACAGCAAAACTATACAATAAAACTAAAAGATAACACGAAAGTTAAATTTATTTATCTTATATTTTGACCAAACATTTCGATACACCTTTCATCACACATATCTAGCACCCACATGCATGCATAGTATATCTATCTATACACCCGTAACAGCCGTGTCCGATGTTACACCGCTTGCGGTTGCGGTCTGTGCCCGTATCTTGTGTCCCGGAGGCGTGCGTAGTTTGATTGCATCACTGTGAGCAAAGTGGGTCGATTTGTCAGCCATTTAGGGTCCCCTGTGTATTTTTGTGTGGCCGGTTTATACAGGGCACTATTTTTATTTTCTTGTGTGAAATTTCTTTAAACTGTTTCAATAGACTTTTGCTTAAACTTTTTAAACGTTAAGTTTTGTATGTTCTGAAACACAGAATTTTTTAAAACCATTGAAACCACTCAGTCTTAATTGCAAATATGTATCTTATTAAACTTGTCGCAAAGATACAACGAGACAAAATTTTCTTATCATTATATTCTGTATCGTTAGCTACTAGTTATTATTCTGTGGTATCGTTAATTTTCACTGCTTCATATTATCGGAATTCGGAGGTTCAATCATCCTTTTAATAACACCAATTTAATTTTTAAAGCGCTGATAATAATATCTTAATTTCAGTTATACCATCACCCCAACATACCAACATGTCACAAGCATACCTCAACCACATACCACATTACCTCGAAGGACCAAACCTATCTCGCCTACCTTACCTACCTACCTAGCTCACTATCACATCACAATACTACGTTAGTATTCAGTGGCAAATGGCAATACGAAGAAGCGATACACTCATTGCAAGTGCGTTCATTAATGCGCCCTTGTGGGACAATACAATGGTTACGGGCTATGGCAGACAAAGGGGCAGACGGAGTGACAAAGGCGCAGTGTGCGGGCGCTTGGAGATCTGCCAGCGAGGTAGTGGCATGGGAACGAGCGATTAGCGGAAAGAAAGGTACGCCTCTTTTGTTTTCACAAAAGTTTGGGATGGGAAATATCGAACTAAATAATATTCTCTTAATTTTCTACAAAACCACGTATTATACGTGCCACTGGAGGTACTTTCGTTTTACAATTTACAGATTACACTGGAAGAATATAGTTAAAACGGTTAAGACAAGTTATAAATTGAAAGATTATATAAGGATCTAGCGTAACAATTTTTACAATTAATGTGAACAACTTTATTCACACGTTATTAATCAAGAAATATCTGTACAAAATGACAAATCTCAAAAGGCATACCATGCGCAACATACCACATCCGTAAGGATATAGTTTCATACATTATTTATGGACATTTTAACGGGCAAAAAGCGTGAGAGTAGTGTAATATAGTTGTCGGTTTCTTTACCGAAACAACATTAGGTACCTCTCAGAGGGATTACTTCAGGGCTTCCAAACATTTCATGGTAAGCAGGTCGCATAACAAGATACAAGGAATACATTAATCCAGGGAGTTCTCGGAACTATGTATTTATTCATAGATAGTTAACATTATATCAATATTTGAAATGTTTTGTGTATAATAGATCGTCAGACGTATATACAGATAACTGAAATAAACATATTTCGCTTAAAATGGATTTAAAAACGGGAACACCTGAACCAGTCATTTTACCAATTATTATATTCCTAATTATAATTAATAATAATAATGTAGGAGAATCAAAACAGAACCATAATGTAATAGAATGTTTTAATACGCAATTACCTATTAGTATTATTTTATTACATCCATACCGCATTAATAGGAACAATTTTTAATGATTAATCCTATATTTTTCAGTGGATTACACGCTAGTCGCTATATACGTGATCTCAAGTCTCAACCTTATTTCCTTCGTCACTACACAGAACGATTCGCTAAAGCCTCTTTTAATTCCTTCGTTTAGGCTCGATGACTTTTGATTTAGTTTAACGACATTCTCATTATTTTTTATGGACCACTATTACATATAATGTTAGCGCGTGAATTATGAATGAGTTAATGACTCTATAGTGCACGGCTCATATATCATGGAAATAGGTTCAAAGGCTTCTCGGCTATTCAACATTAGTTGAAATTGACCAGCTACATAGGCCTTGCCTTTTAGCAGAATTTAATTATAATTAGAATTATTGTCAGCGCAGATCAAATGGTATAATAAAATTACTTAGGTAATCGAATTAATAGGGACGATAGCTATTAAAATTTTTGATAATTCTACGTCTGACTTAGTTACAGTCACGATTGACTTTATTTTTAACACCCTTATTATTATATAATTATTTATCTTACCCACCACTTCAAATGATTTCAGAGCAACCTACAACCATTCATATCCTGGCCACATGCGCCAATCACATCCAACCCGCCATTCCTTCAAGCTTCCAACCTCTCCACTCCTCTCCCATCACACACCATTCACACCACATGCGTTTACATCACACATGTAAACACCTTCTAGCTAACTAAGTTCCCACGGTGCCGTCCGGAGTGCACATTTGCCTCCCGAGTCCCGCCCCAATTAAACGCGAGCACATGAGGACCTCGTTAGACGTTCGTTTTGCTCTGTTATTACCTGCCTAGTGCCTAGCTACAGGGACTTAAACATACGGCTAATTTCGTGGTTGTCCAAATGGAATATGCATTTTGTTAGCTTTTGTATTTTTTCAGGAAATGTTGATTGCATTTCAGAGCACTTTTAATTGCTAGGTTTGTATAAAAGTCAAGTTAATTAACGTAAAAATATTTCCATTTTATGCATTAATATCCAGGGTTAATATTGCATAATTTTTGTATAGAATATAATAAAATTTCGATTTTCTTCTCTAGTTATTCCGACTACTATACTACTTATCATGTTTTTCTTCGATAAATACATATTACAACTAGAGTAAGAAGTAATAACCAAACTAAGTAACATATTTATCATCATTAACATACGATACATTCCTAAAAATCATCACATCTGCTTGGCATTTACTTTTATAGCTGTAATTATACATTTTAATATGGATCTCACCCATATCTCAACATTTGAAGTTTGTTGTGTATGGTCATCAGACTGACGCGCAGACAGTTAGATCTTTAGTTAGATAACCTAGACATAATATCTCCATAAAAGAGGTGACGCTATTAATATGTATGGAAGATGAGGAGCATATAAATCTCAGTTAAGTAGTGGCACTGCCAAGGCGCCCGCTTGCCAAGCAATTACGCTATGTATTGTAATAGCATTAATGTTTTTTATGTTAATACTACGTAGTGCACTCGACGTCGTTTACATTAAGCGCGTCACACACGGTGAAGATACTGTAATATTTTATATTAGAGAATCTTAACATAAAATATTATAATATCTTCACCGTGTGTGACGCGCTTTATACGAGGATGATATTAAATTAAATTTTTAAACTAAAATCATTATTATTTACGACCGTAAGGTACACATAGACGAACGTTTCTAACAAATTTAACACAAACTACAGTTTTTTTTTATCTTAATCCAGCGACATATCAACCTCTACACGTTATAGTTACACTCATTTCATAATATATATACTTAAATAATATGTACTTCCGTCACCAATGTTATAACAAACATCTTTGTTCCCCCGTCACGTTTGTCCGCTCACGTGCTTCTTTACACCTATGTTACTTAATCGATTCACATTCGCGTCTATTCTTATAACTGCTATTATTGATTTTATTGAGAAACTCATTAATTTATTCTAGGACGTTTCACACAGCGATCACTTGCTCGACTGATCAAAAAGGGCTGTTATTTATAAGGATCTATCTATGTATACTTAAACATAATAATATAAGTATCTTTTTTATAAGGAACTCTGTAGGAATAGATTGTTTTATTAATTTAATTAAAAGGCATCTATAATCACAGGAAGCGATGATGAACGAATGGTACGGAAAATCTTAAAATATTTAATAATTATTGCTTTGTTTTGTGTCGTATTACATTCATATCTACTTGAACTACGTATTGAATAAAAAGCAATAATTTTACCAGAACAAAACACTCTACACTTCTATCGTACTGTCGATTGAAAACTACAACAGCATTTACAAACACGCATTATAACAAAGAATCTCAACTCTAACTAGTAACTAGTGTAAATTACCTACACCACTTAACACATTCCACATAGTCACATTATTTAAATCCGTATATTTATGAGGTGACCAGTGGCTATGATAATCAATGAATCACAAAAACCTTCAACTTGCAATAACAAGTAAGAGACCCATCGAATTGACTCATGACTTGCATACAGGAAGTTGCAAGTGCGTAGTAAATGCGTTTTATATGTACACACAGACACACACACAACTGATCACACAACGCAAGGGCAACGTAATTAGATATATAATTTATTACAACTTTTAACGCGTTATAATTTATATGGTAATGATATAGACTATAGAGTATGATAGTTATTGTATTATTTTAAATGCAGGCATAAATAAGAAATAAATTGTCGTTATCATATAAATATTAAAGATACTTTGTTGTATAAGTAATGATTCATTATATCTACGTAAGGTAATATACCTAAGTAGGTAAGGTACTTGTTATTATTAATAAAAAAAAAACAAGCAATTGTAATTAATAATTATCTATTTATATTATGTTCTAATGAACAAAATTCTATTAATTCAATTCCAATGATATACATATTTAAGCATTAAAGTAGCTTATAGTAATTTATAAAAGATGTTATAGTCTCGTCCCTATTGTTTAAACGTTTTCATTCTGCATTTGAATATAATTAGATAACTACTAGCGGTCCGCCCCAGCTTCGCCCGTGGTACATATGAAAAATAGATGTTGGCCGATTCTCAGACTTACCCGATATGCACAGAAAATTTCATGAGAATCGGTCCACCCGTTTCGGAGGAGTATGCAGACTAACATTGTGACACGAGAATTTTATATATAAGATAAACAAACAGGAAACAAACAAAATATAAACGATAACATTACAACTATTGCATTCATTTACTAACATTAAACTATTCATTATCACCAAAAATTTCAACACTCATTCATAATAATTGACCCACATGAATGCGGAAGTTGAAATAACTTCCCGATGCATTATCATTATATTTAATTTAATATAATAATTAAATTAAAGCTTTAAGTTCAACGCCTCCTTGGTACAGTGGTTGACGCGTGAGCGTAGAACCGAGGGGTCCTGGGTTCGATTCCCGGTGGAGACGAAGAAAAAAAAAATGTCTCGGTCTGGCAGGACACAGAAGGCTGATCACCTACTTGTCCCTAACGAAAATCGATCAGTGAAACAGATGTATGGATAATGCATCTGCCCCTTACCCCACTTGGGGACACGGGACTTCACTTTTTTAAGTTCAAGGTGCAAAGCTTCTGGGGAGCCTCAAGGAGGTCTGAGTGCACGCCACTTTAAGGAACGACCTTCTATAGTGATTTTAATACCTTATAATTTTGTTAATTATTGACATTTGTCCGCATTCTTGTCTGCGAGATTACGACTGTTAATAATAAATTAGATTTATTTTAGTGTAAAATTAGTTTTAATATAATTACGCGGAATGTGAGCCTTGCGAAGCATATATTAATTATTAGGACTTAAACTAGGGCAATTTTAGCAAAAAATCAATTGATAAGAGAAAATCTTGATGAAATAAGCTTTTACTTTAAATAGTTGTTCTATTCTGTGAAAGTTACCGTGGCTTTAGGTAATGTAAAATAATTACCTAAAGTCACGGTAACATCTTAGAAACATAAATACAAGCATACTCTACAAATAATAAAAACTCAATATCAACACATGCATATGTCTAATAAATCATCAACGAAAACTCGTTAAAAAATTACAATTTCTCCGTACTAAAAAGGGCTCACATACATTTAAGTTCGAAGTTTTAATTCCCGAAGAGTGTCACTGTGACGCCCTCCTCCCCATATACCCACAACCCACAAAATCGATTTAAATCGTTCAGCTCAACCGCGCCACCATTAATATGATTAATAGTTTTTATTTCACTCCGCATTCAATGCATTATGCAAGTGTCGTACTGTCCAAGCTTTTACCACTTATATCTATGAAATTCTTTATAAAAAAAATCTTCCATCTATACATAATACCTTAGAATTCTATCATTAACTACATAATAATAAGGCAATAAGGCCGAGGCCATCGAAAAGTCAATTTTAAGTTCAATAAGTGACGTTACAAAGTAAATAATCTTGCAAAAAATTTAGTAAATTATTTTACGTATACCTTATACTAACTATAAGGTCGAAATTTGTTTGTATAATAAAATTTATCCAACTAAGTGATAACTGCGTTTATTGTTCCACCATTAATAAGGACATCCCGACTGTCCCGTCTTTGTTCGACACTCTCGCATGCGCTCCGTAATTAGACCTTCGTTAAGTAGGCCCAGATCTCATTTGCATTCATATTTAATAACCACCGTTTATTCACATGCTACGAGACAGCGTAAAGATATATAAAATTTATATAATTATATACGCGGTTGCTTAAAAACTAGTTAAAATGCGTAAATAGGCAAATTACGGCAAGAGGTTACCGCATGTTGTGTAACTGATAAAACAGATTTACTGTATGAAATGTATTACGAAAATAATAACATAATAATCCACATATTGCTAAATATGTCTAATTGGCGGTATTATTTCGTTCTTAATCGCATCATAAATTGGAGTCGCGAACGTACTTACATACGCAACACGACGCACTTAAACCGTTTTAACCTTACCCATTCCTTTTAAAATTTCACTATTATAATCTTATACAGATAAAGAACAGCTCTATTCATACTGGCAATAGAAAAGCATACAAAAACCAGTAGCATAACACAGCAACACATTGCACTGAATTACCATGAACTTCAATCGGCCCATCGATGTCAATCACGATTACGTTTAAAGCAGTCTGTCGAATCAGACGCTGCGAATTCAATTCTTTGTTGTCTCGACGACGAATTACGGAAAAAGTTCCACAATGCGAGCGCCTTTCCTTTTTTTTAATTACGAGACGTTGTGTCATCTGCAATGTTAAAATTGTGCTGTAATAGGCTAGTATTATGTTCGCCAATTCAACTAAATTCGCCAACATAATTCAATGCGTACGTAGATGTATCTTTTCCTACAATTATTTTTTAGCTTTAGCACTACTTCAAATCGGTATTTTATCCATATATATTTTGTAATATAGGTAAGTAAATAAATACAATAAATGTATCTTTCTTCTATTTTGATATCATTTAAAGTTCATTATGCACTTGTAAAGTTGTATCGCAATGAAAATCGCTCGATCAATCGATATGAACTATGTCAGCTTTCAGATATCTTTTATCGGACATGCGTGAAATGGGAGCCTCTTAAAGGTCAACGGTTGATAATTGCACTGTTTCTGGAACAATAGATTTATGTCTAAGCTAAGTATTAAGTTTACCATCAAGATAAACGCTCACGACTCACAATTGCACGACTGGACAAGTCTTTTTTATAGGTTTCTTTCTAAATCTTGTATCTGATATAATCTTTATTGTGATTATATGAAATGTTAAGGTTAAGGTAGATCGAGTATTATAAAGAAGACCGTATAGATATTTAATTTGCTATTTGTTATAACTTTTTGTAAAGAAAGTTCGATACAATTTATTAGGCTGTTCCGCGCCTACACAGAAGTTAAGCTCTAATGAGACTTTAATGAGATAACTAATTAAACTAATTACCTTATTTATTACCTTTTAAGGTTATCCTGATGGATTGGAACAAGTATATGACATGGACTAGGACTTACCATATCCAACTTTTGCATTAACGATACATACCTAGTATAAAACAAAGTCACTGTCTGTGTGTTAGTATTATATTTAGATCTTTAAAACTACGAAACGGATTTTTATGCGGTTTTTTTATAGATAAAGTGATTCTCGAGGCAGTATATAATTTATTAGGTTTTATACAAAGCGTAAGCCGCCAACGGAAAGCTAATGTCATGCCTGCGAATGCTTTAAAACGCTTACATTTCCAAGCGTCTAGACTCTAGCGTAAGAAATTAAAATACAGTACAATTTGATTAAATTCCGATTATGGCCTACAACAGACGTATTTAGCGTCTTTGTAAAAACTCTTGTCACCGTCAATAGAATGTGTTCAAGTAAATAAATCCAGTAGCAGTGGGTCAATAGATCTTTAGGTTAATGGCCGATACGCGATACAATGTTGACGACCAGTATCTAGAGGCTCTAATGAGTGTTAATTAACCGACATCCATTCGTCTATACGTACACATTAATATGTATGTGTATGTACCTACACATACATGTGTGTAGTGTAGGTGTAAGTGATAAGTTTGTATATGGAAGACGTGCGAGAAAAACTAGTATTGAAGGTCTTTTCTAATGCAGTAACACCCAAAAACAATAATTTAATAATCGTCAGTTTCTTGTCCGGAGCTCAAACGGCATTTTCAGCGTCTATCTTCTGATTTACACATTCATAACTTTACGAAGCATGTTATTAGCTTAATAATTATTATAATCTGCATCATAATGAAATACGACGGGAATAGATCCCGGGATTTAGTTAAGCTGACGCAGAGCATTTAGTAACCGCGTTGTGTATGGTTTATGTGGTCGCAACCCAGAAGAACTAGTTTTTCGCCATAGTTCCTAGATTAAATGATATATAAGAAGATACCTTATATAGGAATAAGGAACAATGTAAGTATCCACTAGTGAAAGAATTATCGATATCAGTTAAGTATGTTTAACTTTTCAGTTTATTAACAAATCCTACCTTTTTTTAAATATTTGAGCTGTGCTTGGAGCTTTCTTTCAAGTTTAATGCAGGCAAATCAATTATATTATACCTAGTTTATATTTTATCTCAAAACCGAAATCAACAAACACATTAAAACTTTTAACATACAATTCACTGTGGGTCTATAAATTACCCATATACAGACAGACGTATAATTATATATATGTGCTTTAGAGCAATTAAGTCGTATTAATGACGTGTCATCGACATCCGAGGCCGTTGACCCCATCTCCTCACTTGATTGATCGTCTTCGCTTATCTATTGTAGTTTAAGAGATAGCGATCATGAAGAAAAATATTTTTCAGTAATAAATGGTTAAATTTATTAGATGATCAACGAGTTAATCTCTTGTTAAGTATTTTATCAATTGAAACCGTCTATAATTATGACAGAATGAATTACATTTGATACATTAACAAGTCGTTGAAGATGATAATTGATATGTAATAAAAGTATATACGTAGCAAGATATTTTTAAGCATTGCTTTTATTACTTTTTTATTTTTATATAACATATTCATAAGTACTTATCGTACATTAGATACAATATTTTTTAAATTACCTGCATTACAATATCAGCTCTTGGACTATAAATAAACGGTCACTTAGTTTCAACGCAACAAACCTCTCTTTATTTATAAGACTCGATAACCGAAGTCGTTTCCGCATCTCAATATAACTAATGACTCAGGGCTCTAATAAACGAACACTCATTTAACGGAAATAAATTGGTTTTACACATTAAATAACAACTTTGTATGCAACTATTTTAAAAAATCATACAGTAAAAGAGAAATTCAACAAATAAACACATCTTAATCTTAATATATATAAATCTCGTGTCACAATGTTTGTCCTCAATGGACTCCTAAACCACTTAACCGATTGCAATAAAATTCGCACACCATGTGCAGTTCGACTCAACTTGAGAGATAGGATAGTTTAAACATGTAGGTACCACGGGCGAAGCCGGGGCGGACCACTAGTTGCACATATAATCTACATAAAAATATTTGTTTGTTTGTGAAGGCTTCAAATTTGAAAGCCACAAAAAGTTCGACATCGGTCGAGCGCAGATTTTTACACGGTAGCCAAACCCGCTTCAAACATTGTTTTTGTCTATTTTTTCCTCACTTTCCATCCACGCAACGCAACCATAATAATATGATACAATGAAGCGTGGCAATAGTGTACCTATCATGAAACGTGAAAGAATAACGAAAAATAATAAAGAAAATCTATTTTAATCATAGATATCTGCAAAACGGTAGCCATATTATGTTCGCAAAAAATCATATATTATGTTAATGACAGCGAATAAAAAATATGTACACATTTAAATCTATGAATAAATTAAGACCATCTTTAGAAATTTATATTTCCTTTAATAACTAAAAATACATCTTCCTGCTTAACGAAATCCCATAAACATTATCATCACATATGATCTTAAAACATAAACTTTCTCGTTTCAATGTTCGCGTTCTCTATTTTCGTTAATTTTAATTAAGTTAATGTCTTTGAACGTGACAGTTTTAATCTTTCCGTCACGATTAAGGACACAGCTTTCTAATAAAAACACTCGGCTTACTCAACTTCAAACGAATCTTTTTAAATGAAGACTTTAATATCATGAAGATCAAATTCATCAACTGAATAATTACAAGTTATTTATATCTAATATACGTAGTAGGAACTAGTAGTAGGAATCAATGCTACGGGTCTAAGGGCCGGCGCCCACTGCCGGCACGGCGTGGCATGGCAGGGCAAAGGATTTTATTACTAATGAAGTTATTTTGAATCTTATTTCAATCAGTTTAGAATTCAAGTTACTTTATTTCGATGCCACGATGCCGCGACGTATCGCAGGATGCTGCAGCATGACGCGGCACGCCGCAGGATGCGGCGGCATGACGTGTCTTGCTGTTTCATTCCAAGGAATGCCGCGGCGCGCCATTGCATCCCGCGAGGCGTATGCGTCACTTTGGGGTCGAGGAATTATGATTGCTAGCTAGTTGAAATAAGGTTGAAACTTATGCAGCATTAGTGGGGCTTTTAGCAGGATGCCACGGCATGCCACTGAATGCCGCGGGATCACGCAGCACGCCGCGGGATGCCACTGCACGCCGCGGGATGCCATTGCACGCCGCGGGATGCTCTGCCGTACCATGCCGTGCCGTGCCGGCAGTGGGCGCCGGCCCTAAGTTGGTTCAAATTAAGGCCTTTATTGGAAATCAGTAAATTTTTCTCGTCGGTGAGACGAGCCACATAATCTTACATCCCACTATCCAATAATAATGTATATAACATAAAAAATATCTGAACATAAACAATTATGGCCGCCACCGTACACACATTAGATTTAGATCTTAATAATCCGAACCTACAACCAAGTGTCCACATGCACCGACTCCGACGTTGCCACATTTCTCCCGCTGCAAAAAAGGGCAAATTAAATCCAACACAACAGGTTCAAAGACAGAACGAGACAAAGAACAACCGCCGATGCAATCTCAATAGGAGGAGGCGAGACGAATCGTCTTCAGCTGTGTACAATTCGTGAAATTGGATAGACAGAGATAAACATACACGAAGTCCCGCGGGAGAGCGTGACGCACGTCCCTTCTGACATAAGAAAGGTCGTTGCCGTGTAAATAAAAAAATTAAGCTGTCTTTTGTAAGAGATTATACTGTAAGAACTTCTTTTTGAATAGAAAATGGCTTCGGACTTTGACTTTTAAAGATGCTCTGATATTTCAACTATAATTATTGAAAACAATTTTGGATTTCTTAATAACAATTTAAAATATTGACTGCTTAGTTTAAGACTCGTAATTAAAATACAACAGAATATTTGCATACATTACACAACAATCGGTGACCTTTCAGATCATAATGTTGCATTGTGTAAGCCTTAATGAATTCTATCTCATTTTTAAAACAATTAAGTTTTGAATCAGAAATATTTTGCCAAAATATTTTGTAATATATTGTTTTGGAATTCATGATATCGTACACAAAAAAAAACGGCCAAAAATTGCAATATAGGTACAGGTAAATAAATATGTACCTATACAATTACTTTAAAAAATACCGGTAACAAACTAACATACTTAAACAAAATCAATACCACGTAATACACTCCCTTGTCCCTTCGCAGCCCTAATCAAATGACCCTTCCAAAGGCCCTAGATTTCGCACCCTTATTTAGGTATAATCAAAACCCTAAATTTCGTTACCGACCGAGACAGTGAAAAAAACCGATCGATGGGTATTTTTAACCACACCTCCTGGACTATGTACACTGCGAAGTTATTATAACTACGTAATGGATATTTGAGTATAATATTAACCAAAATATTCTATTAATTACATTAATATCACGAATCAATTACAAATCATATAGTTATATAAATCTTTATTCAAAATCAGAGGATATGGCGAAAGTTAAAATTTATTAAACATAGTTATAATAACTTAAAAGCTTGACCCTTATCTATACATATAATAAAATCGTAGGAAAGTCAAAACTGTACATTGAATATTTTT